>DWJH01000180.1:0-13009 GCA_018248735.1 Tagiades litigiosa | reverse complement strand
TTTGACATGTGTAGATTCCAAATATGGTAAAAAGTGAATTTTGTATTTTTTTCAAAACTGATGTTGTTGTACTGTTACAACTATGTGAATGTGTAAGGTGCATTGGTTATTTTTTGAAATACTTTAAGGTGCCGCAAATTATTTTGGATGATGCTATGCGTAACAACAGAGGTGCATATATAAAAATATTGGTGACACAGCCAAGACGAATTGCTGCTTCCTCCTTGGCCATCCGAGTGGCAGATGAAAGAGGCCAAAAGCTCGGCAAATCTGTTGGTTATGCTGTAAGGCTGGAAAGGTTAGTATTAAAAGCAATTTTTCAAAGATTACAAATCTGCTGACTTTCACTTTTCTACTTTACAGCAACTTTTGTAAGTTATTTTTAAGTTTATGGGTTAAGGGTCTCTCTGTCTCATATAGGCAATATGGGGTACAGTTGTCATGGGCTTCAGTAACCACCAACTGCCAGTGAACTGTATAGCTCACTTGATACTTATATGACAAAAAATATTTGCAACATACTAATTAATCTGTCGTATTTCAGTGTAGCGGAAAGATCTCGAGGAAGTATTCAATTCTGTACAACTGGCATACTGCTGACAGATCTGGAAGTTAACCAAGGCTTGACTAACTTCAGCCATATAATACTTGATGAAGTTCATGAGAGGGATTGCCATATAGACCTGGCTATGCTTATGTTGAAACAGGTATGTACTATTGGATAGTACATTTATCGAGGAAGGCTATACTATATTTTCAAAAAAATTACAGATCCTTACTCCAAAGTCCAGTAATAATTGAAATAGTAGAGTAACGTTTGCCTGGTCAGCTAGTGTTTCTATATTTCTGTAATTAGAAGAAATGTATTATTTGTTATGCATATAATACTTGTCAGTTATTATTTTAATTACTTTAATGATGTTTTAATGGAAATATGTTTGTTATAATCAATAATTATTACAGGTCCTTAAAAAGCGTAAGGATCTCAAAGTCATTCTGATGAGTGCTACAATTGACTCTGACAGTTTGTCAGTGTACTTCGACAACTGTATGAAAATGCACATCCAAGGTCTAGCTTATCCGGTAGAAGATGTATATCTAGAAGATGTGTTGGAAATTACTAACTTTTATCTCAAGGATAACAGCCAAAGAAATTTGAATTTGGCAAGGAACAAACAATATGGAAGAAAGAAGTTCTTGAGCAAGTTGGAAGGTCGTGATGTGAAAAAGACACAAGAATACATGAATGAAATTGGTATGTGTTATTATTATCGGTTTTAGAGCAGTAACGGGATATTTAGTTTGCTTTCTTCTTATTAACACTTCATGCCTGACAACTGTAACTGACATTATAAAATAACCCTTGTCCTATTTGAGATAAGTGATAACATTGTTTCTCTCTCATTTTTGTGTGAATTTGAAAATTTATCAAGCTCCTAAAAAGGTATTCTAATCTTCACTTATATTATAAATGCAAAAATGATTTTATTGTAATAGTTATAGGTAATAATGTAAGGCAATAGGGCTAATCTAGACTCGAAAGGAACAGTACCAATACCACACCATTTTCTGTTTTAAAGCATGCGAGCTTGAGTGTGATTGTGTTTCAGTTTGGATGGTGTGAGTGCTTACATACCCAGGATAATTGGGGCGCTTTACGGCTGTCATCACCATTAACTCACTGTGATATTTTCATCTAACATTTAAAATAAATTATATTGATTTCAGGTGATTGGCTTCGTTCAAAAAAATATCATACACACAGCAATGTTTACAAGGCCCTGTGTAATCCCAAAGTAGAAGAGGTCAACTTTGACCTGATAATAGAACTTCTTAGACACATTTGCAACAGTGGTCCAGGAGCCATACTAATATTCCTCCCTGGTTATACTGACATATCAAATATGTTGAAAATACTGGACTCCAAGAATTTCCATCCACCAAAGTATCGAATTTATTCTTTGCACTCGAAATTGCCTACCTTGGAACAACACATGATATTTGAAAAACCGCCGGAAAACGTCAGAAAAATTATCATCGCTACAAACATTGCAGAAACTTCCATAACCATAGATGACATTGTGTATGTTATCGATTGTGGCAAACACAAAGTAACTGGGCTTAATGTTGAAAGTAATATTGAAACGTTGGACGTTCAATACATCTCGAAGGCTAATTTACGACAGCGGTAAGTATATATATCGTATTAAATGTCTAACAAAATTTTAACTCTTCTTATATATGTTTGTTTGTATGTAGGTATATGATTTATAGTTATAACATATACTCTTACAATAGATGACAAAATTCTTGTTCTTAATAATACAAAATAATCCGTATAATCTAGCAAAGAAAAAATATATGCTTTTGGTCCTTCGAGGCAGATTATACGGCATTCATTTTGTCCTGTTTTCATTTGATACCGAGGTCTATGGATACAAATAACAGGGTACTTTGCCGGCGTATTGTATAAGTCAAATTTATTTTGTCTTATTTTCTTAGGCGTGGTCGAGCGGGTCGCTGCCAACCGGGCGTATGCTATCATCTGGTGACGTCATTTCGTGCTGAACGGCTCGAAGAGAGAACGCTGCCCGAGCTACAGCGCAGCAATTTGCTGGAGGCGGTGCTCATGATAAAGCGTCTCCGGCTCGGCCTAGCCACGGACGCCCTGAAGAATGTACCGTCGCCGCCCGCTGAGTCCAGCATTCTGTGGGCCGTTAAACATTTGCAAAGGTGCGTATCGCACGCGTAGTTTTGTAACGAATTAAAAAAATAAATGGCCTGTTTATTTTTGACTTGTCAAACATATCTTGGAACTCGATTGCAGCGCCATCTTTTAAGTTGTATAATAATTTCCGGTTTGACTGGTGACAGTGTCAATGTTGGCATAAAGTTCGCCCATTGTATCAAGTTTATTGAGGTTTTTGCTATCAAACTAATAGATTGTCATCATCACAACCCATCAATGTTCCACTACTGGGTACAGGTCTTCTTTCAAACTGAGATGGTTACACTGGCACAAGGAATTCTAGTGTCGCAGTTATGAGTGTGTAAGCGTTTTTTTTTTAATGTAACATTACGAAACTTGGGCCCTCCATCCAGCCCTTGTCACACTTCGACGACGACTATCTCCCATAACGTGTGATAAAATTTATAAATCGTCCATTACTATACTTTATTTAACAGATGTGGCGCGCTAGACGAGACCGAAAAGCTGACGGCGTTGGGTTGGCACATGGCCCGTTTGCCTGTACACCCTGCAGCCGGAAAACTGGTACTGCTCGGTGCCTTATTCGGATGCTTGGACCGCGCGGCCAGTGTTGCGGCAGTATGGGGTTTCAAGGACCCCTTCTTGCTCATCGTTGGTTAGTATACATATAAAATCCTTAATAAATTTTACAACTCTCAGGCTCAGGAATCAACTTACACCTTCGAACCCGTTAAAACATTTTCTTCATAATAACATATATTTGGAATAGGTTGCCCAAGTAGGTCATGCTGTCGGGTGCTATAATATTGGTTTGTTTAGAACATTTTTATTTTACTTCCATAACAATTTTAATATATGTAACATATTTTTAGGTAGTGAGTTATTTTCATTATTACAATAAATTATACATTACAATAAATAAAACAATGTTATATTTTCGAATATAAACATATATTGCGGAAAATTGAAAGCATTATGTTGCAGTTCACAATCATTCGTATGTAGACTATACAATTTTGCGTGAAATATCACAATCCAACGGCTTTTATAATTTTACGGTAACATATGTATAACAAAGTTATTATTTACAGGCAAGGAGAAAGATATAGAGAAGTGCAAACGAGAAATGGCTTTGGGAGAGCCGAGCGACCACATAGCCGTATCTGAGGCCATCATCAGCTGGGAGCTGTGCCCTTCGCGGGATCGACGGGATTTCTGCTATGCCAACTTTCTCTCCCATAGTACCCTGCAAATGTTGTATGATATGAAAAAGCAGTTGGGTAACAATCTTAAGTCGATGGGATTCCTCGCTTCCGGGAACGTGAAGTCGCAGTGGGAAAATCGTAATTCAAACAACCTGAGCCTTTTTAAAGCGATTGTGGCCGCATCTCTATATCCCAATATAGCTACAGTCCGGTAAGACAATTTAATACTTTTATTATAATGATTCAGTTACATTTTTTTTGCTATTCCATGTGTTCAAACTAAATTGTACTTTTATATCTAAGCCCAAAAAGTGTTTTTATGTCTATATAATAAATATTTACTGCGTAGATCTGTGCGTTTGTGTTCTATTCTGGCTTATCCAATTTGAATGAGGTTTTAACTGATAAATTGTGACAAACTTTTCGTAATATTTAGTGTTTGTTTCATTCAAATCAATTAATAAACATTGTTGACTAATCTCCTTCATAATATTTGTACTGATTTTGGTAAAACATTTCATGTGTTAATATTGTGTCATAGTTGTTTAGATTTACAATTCGAGGCAGTAAATTGTGTTTTATTTTTAAATTTTTTTATTTAAAACATTTCACCAGACCAAATTTTCTCTGATCAGCTAACCAGTCAGTCAGTCAGCTAACCAGACGGGTCAGTAACCATTTAACGTCCAAAGTCTTCAACAGGTGGATCGGACTCAGATCTAGAAGGCCCATTCCGAACATCCGTATTGCAGCCCGTACACCCGAAGAAGGTCCGGTGGCCCTGCATCCGAGCAGCGTCATGTCAGGAGGCCACGGTCCATCGCAGGGCATCTCCTTCAATAGAGGCGTCAGCTGCCACCGGCCCGGCGCCAACTGGCTCGTGTACTGGATGAAGCGACGCTCCACTAACCTGTTCATATTCGACGTCACACTCATATACTCCTTGCCGCTGCTGTTCTTCGGCGATTTTATACTGACAAACAGTAAGTTGGACTGTCTCTGTTTGTACTTTTTTTTATTGTTATAACGTATATAATGTTATTTATTGTTCTAAGCGTTGATAGCCTAGTTGTTATGAAACCGGCCTCACGGTCGAGACGTCCGGATTCGAACCCCGTGGCACCCATCTCTGACTTTTCTGAGTTATATGGGTTTTTATAGCAATAAAATATCGCTTTAACTTTGAAAGAAAACATCGTGAGGAAACCTGCACATCTTCGTATAAACTCGAATGTTCTCGTAGATGTCTAAAAAGGTTGTTTGTCATTGCAATGAGGTTTCATCCATAAAGTACGTCACACTAATCTTGTAATTTTTTGACCCCTCCTCCTTGTCACACTTGGTCCTATTGGTCAGTGAGTTAGTAAGTTTCACAGCAAAATAAAAACTCGAACTTGGTTCCGGGTGTCTCTATAAAGCTTTTGTTTATCAGATCCAGAAGATCCCGACGAATGTATGTTGGAGGTGTCATCTATAAAGGTGCGAGTGAAGAATGAGACGGCGGACCTGCTTTACGACCTCAAGAACCTGTTGGACCATGTTCTCGGCTCTACGGTCATGTCGTCGAGCAACTACGCAACGCGCGCCAGTACGTTTGACGAACAAGTGCTCAAGTAAGTCATCAAGGTCCTATGGTTAGCTGGTAGAAAATAAAAAAGGGACTAGACATAGAGTACGTTACAAGACTATGGGGGGAGGAGGTCGATGTAGTGTGGCAAAGGATATAAGGGGGATCAAAGTTTCCGACGTTACATTTATATTTTAATTTTCATATGAGGATTGACTGTCCTCATGAAATTAGTGTGAGGTACTTTATGGATGACCCTAAGATCGCATATTGTAGCACATATTTTGTTATATTGGCCAATAAAGACATTTACAATAGTCACAATTATATCACAGACATGATTACCACACCTATTTCTGCTGTAAAGAAACTCTTGACAGTATAGATGGTTTGGGTGTCTGCATGTCCAGAATGACTAAACTGTGGCCCGCCTTTATCTATATACTTCACTATGCGGCTCATGCGTGAAAAAAGTTTGCCGACCCCTTATTTAATACATGAATTATTTCAGTAGTAGCAGACATATAGTATGATGGTATATATCTTCTGTGAAATACTTCTAGGATAATTGCTTCTTGTGATATAAGCATAAAAAAACTTGTTAACTTAGAGTCAACTATATAGAATGATGATACAGTAAATAAAATGAATTTTAAAAAATCAATATGAAATTACTATAATTATGATATTTTTTTTTATTCCAGCACCGTAATTGAACTAATTACTGCAGAGGACGAGCAAGCCGAATATGTAAACGCAGATTTAACTGATTCAGATTACTCTGAAACTGACGACGCTAGCGGTGGATTTTGAACATGAGTAATTGAGTATACCAAAGAATAGAGTTAATAAGTTAACACTTTTAGTATACATAATCGTTTAAAAACTTTTCATTGCAATGTATTTATTGTATCTACTAAGTAATAAAAGGACCTGCGGGTCTAGCACATTTATTTTAAGACAGGAATTTCACGGATTCGACATGGCTTCGACGAATCGTTTTTGCTTGCACACTACTTCCTCCAATGGCATCCGACGGGGAAGAAAGCAATGACCAATAGCGAGCTAGTTTTCTCGATCTCGAATAGAAGTCAAACTTAAATGATAGTGTGCTAGGCCTGCTGTTTTCTACTTGACAACATCAACGGGTCCTATATTTGTGTAATTGTATTAGTGTGAAATTACATGTCACTCAATCTTACTTATTAAGTATTTGGAATCCTAATTTGCATTCCTGCAAGTTAAAAATTTAACTATTTTTGAAAAACGATGAAAATTATAAAAGTTAAGTTGAACAACTTTATTTTAGGCTGTGAACATATTCTTAGTTAGTTAGTTTTGTTATTTTTTTATTCAGTTTAGAAATAGTACTAAAACGATTTAGCGAAATATTTTACAATGTCGCTGACGCACACTTATAATAATAAATGGTTTCCCTAATTTTTGTAAATGCAAAGTAAGTTACATTATAGTGTTTAATTATTTTGTAATCAAAAACATTACTGATAAGTAACTAGGGTTTTATTATTTTTTTTTATTATAAAGTATATTCTTAAATGGAAATAGGGGTAGCCATCTTTCGGACTTTTATATTTCTTAAATTAAAAAGTATTCCTAAATCAGTAATTATAATCTACAATATAATAAATATCTTTAAAAGGTGACAAATTCTTATAGACAAATTGATCAAATTCTTAATTCGAATTGAATTGTATGGACATTATTATTATATTTATATATATATACAAGATTTTTATATTTTTCGAGATTTACTTGTGAAACACAAATATTTTGAAAAACATGGGCTTGATAGTTATATTTATTCTGATTTTTCCTAAAATAAAACTATTTTTATTCACCCTTTTATGTAGATTCCTTCTACACATTAAAGTTTTATTAAGAAATTTCTATAAGTACTTATTAGTACTATTTTTATAGTGATATCTTAATGTTTTAGATGATAATGCGTACTTTAAGTCACGGAGTTGTAAAATACATTCATACAAGTAATACATTTAAAGCAGTAAACTTGGTCACTTTTTAAAGTGGTAAACCATTAAAAATAAATAAGTAGGAGCAATAGAAAATGGCTTTAATTTATTATAATTTATTGCATATTTATATAATTGCATTTATTACACATTGCAAATGTGGAATGACTTTTCGGTAGTTCCATAATGTTATGCTACAGTCTTAGCTTAAGACTAGAGCATAAGATCTTCAAAGCTGTAACTCACTAATAACTCCATTTATTTTGATCACTTAAATCAGATAGCTTGTCCGTCTTTTTTAGAATTAAAGATACTGTAACATGTAAACTAACTTGGTTTGAATGTAAACAGTTTAAATAAATTCAATAGTTTGTATTTGCCTTCAGATTGTCACAGCTGTATAGTTATGTTATATTCTCGACAGGAATGAGTCGTAAGTAATGTAATAGATAATTGTTCTGTGGGAATTGCGTACATAGTAAAAGTTATAAAACCTATATGGTTGAACCATAAGTTCAATATCATGAGTACTTGTACTGCGCGGTAATCAGTATTCTAATCATAAAATAACATTAAATTTGCCGAGAAGTAGGATGTTAAATTAATACATATATAGTAGACCATGGATGTTCCAGTCCTCACTAAACATTAAGTCTAAATAATGAGTCTAATAGTTACTCCTATCTACTTTTATTGTATCCTTTCATATGCATTGTGCCCCTCTATATAATATTAGAGTTAAATGCTTGTAGTTTTACAATCTTGTTTAACGTAACTGTTATACAATTTAGTAGATTTTGAGAACAGATGTTCTAATGATTCTAGAATCCTGCAATTTCTGTATATCACACCGATTATTTTTTGTGAAATCTTTTTTTGGTCTCTTGTAAACTTAATAATTTATTAGCGTTACTATATAAGACACAACGGCGATTATAACGTTATATTTTAATTTCCTTTGTCTGTTGCTCTTGATTTCTTGTATTTAAAAGTTATTTAAGGTTACTCAGTAGTACGTACCAGGGTACTAACTAAATTTATAAACAATTTTTGATAATAATTATCTGCTTATATCGGCCTCCGTGCCAAACGTCTAAATTAAAATTATTCCAAGAATCATGTTTTATATTTTTTTAGGTTCAAATATTTAAAATAAATATGGCAACCCAAGCAATGACATGTTATTATAATAATCATATCACAATGACATTTGTTATCTTGTTTGACACTGATAACAAGTTTAATGAAATTTCTAATTGGGTAGCTGTGTAATGTTTATTACAAAACCGATATCAAACTTTAATTAATCTTACAACATTTTCAACTCGTTTTTTTTAACGCTTTAAAGTACGAAGTATGCTTACTACGATGGAGGTAAAGACTACGTTTTATTGAATAACCTAGAAACTGATATAAGAGTAACAAAATTTATATGCATAATAATTCGACAATATATAATAATTTAACAAAATTGAATTTAATGCTTAAGGGTTAGTAACAGCAGCACATTTATTTCTTAACGGGTTGTGTTATAAACAAAACAAACATCCGGTGACAAACATAGACCCTAGAAGAGGCAAAGTACCTTGTTGTGATAGACCTCTCATTGAAAAGTGGCTGTTTGAATTTGAAGCGAGTTACTGCTGTCACTACTGATTGCATTGGTCACAAACACCTGGTTGAGCTGGTATTCTGCTGCTCACACATGTTCAAAATATTTCAGAGACGCTTAGGTAGCCCATTTCTAGTATTAACTCGAAAACTTCATAATCAATATCTTATTACACGTGAGAACAATGGGACAAGAGAAATTACATTGAATCATGAAAAAACAAAGTAAGTTGAAACAAGTTAATTGTACACTTTTTTAAATTTTTTCTTTAATTTTAAAGCAGACGACTATATGTTTTAAACTTATTTAAAATTGTGTTTATTTAGAAATTCCCTCTCACTTGAAATGATGAGTAGTCTTATTGAAGCAATAAACATTAATAAAGAAGATGTTTCTTTAAGAGCAATTGTATTGGCAGCTAATGGTAACGTTTTTTCTGCAGGACATAATCTAAAAGAGTTAGTAAGTATACATTAATTTACCAAGAAAAATATCTAATTTATTAAATGATCAGTACACTTATACATTTCATTATTATTTAATTTCAATAAGACACTAAGTGAGAAAATCAGTGTTTTATTGGCTGTTTTTTAACAATACCTGTAATAAAATAGCTTACTTCAGTTTATTTTGGGGATGTACTACTTGTATTTTGCCATTAATTTGAAAAAACATATTTTATTTCACATAGCAACAATCAACTGGGATAGATCATCACAAGTTGATTTTTAAAAAAGCTACAGAGTTGATGAAATCAATAGTAAAAAGCCCAGTGCCAGTGATAGCAAAGGTAAATAAAAAAAAATTTAATAATTAAATATTGTGCATTGAAAATTGAAATGGCTGAATATTCAGAAGCACTTAACAGGTGAATGGATTTGCTACTGCGGCAGGATGTCAGCTGGTTGCTACATGTGATATTGTAGTGTGTTCTGATACTAGCAAATTCTCAACACCTGGGTAAGAGATTCTTAATAATATAATATACATTATGCTTATAGTTCTGATGTTACTTTATTTGCAAAAACATGCTCACAAAATATTGGAACTTTTTGATTCATTTGTTTTGCTGGATGGGACGGATATTTTATAAAGAAGTAAATATGTATTTGATGTTGAGTGTTTGTGGTATTTTATATTTGTATATGCCAACTATAACACATGGAAGCCTAATCCGAAGGTTTCCATTGTAAATTTTAATTTGATCAAATGGTTATAATTTTACTGTGTAACATTTACAGTGCGAATTTTGGCATATTTTGCTCGACACCAGGAATCGCTGTTGGAAGATCTGTACCTAAATCTCGAGCGATGTACATGCTGTTAACAGGTTACATATTTTGTACAAAATCTTTACATAATCAATGTCCACCTAAACACACACTCTTGCATTAAATATTTATGCATAATTATGTGTGAAGATAACATATAAAACGTGCATTTCGTATTTAATGCTGCATGGACTGATTTCTTATGAGAGCAATAACTTATTAGAACTAAAGTATTGGTTAATATCATTGTTGACCTAAAGTAGGAATACATTATTTTTGGTTTGCAGGAGAGCCTCTATCTGCCAAAGCAGCTTATGAAAGTGGCCTTGTTACTAAAGTGCTACCAGCTGCTGAACTGGATGCTGAAGTAAACAAAATAGTAGAACAAATCAAGCATAAAAGTCGTAGGGTCATCACTTTGGGTAAACAGTTTTTCTACAAACATATGGAACTTGGTTTATCTGAAGCTTATGAATTAGGTGAAACGATTATGGTTGACAACATCAACTTGGAAGATGGACAAGAAGGAATTAAAAGTTTTGTAGAAAAGAGGAAAGCTATTTGGAGTCACAAGTAGGAACAAACAAGAAAACACTTGTGTATTTACACCTAACTTTATTAACCATTTTGCCACTATCATATATTTTATGTCCAAACATGCCAGAAATAAAGTTAAATGCATGAACTTTTATAATTTAATAAATGTTTAGTCTGCCTCAAAACATTTTTTACAATATATACATATTATTTATGTAAAAAAAAATTTTGTCAGATGTTATAGCAATTAAAGGCATTTTTGTCAATTTTAACTTTCATTTAGTTCTACAATAAAGTTATAAAACTTATTTTTATATAGATTCTAGTAACTAATGTTGTGCCTATTTAAGTGGCAGTAATTTTAGTTACATATACAAAGAAATCTAATATTTAATATTATCAAACAGCTATAAGTTACACATTGAATTTAAATAGGATAAAATTTTACCACATGAATATCAAAATTTTATATCACATTTAAGAATCAGTATTGCTTTAGTTATTACAAAATGTTGATCCGTATCAAATATATATACTTATTTATTGCCTTGCATCCTTTATATTATTTTTCATATTATCAATACTACTGAAGGCTGAGAACTGTTTACAGTGCGTTACAAATTGAATTGTTACTTTGCATTTTGTCTGGAATGATAGTAGCAAATAAGCTTCCATTTCACAAGAATATTATTGGCGGCTTGTCACAGCTGCATTGCTACTCCTGGGTTGGTTGCATAAACCTTAAGATATAAGTACCCATACTTAGCAAAATTAACAGAACTTGCAAGAACAATTTTACTGGAATTTACTGGTGATACCGATCCAGTAGAACTTGGATAAATTCTACTATCACCAAATTAAAATTCTTGTGTTCATAAAAGCAAATAATTTAATACCAGATTTATAAAACTGATCATACCATGCTTTTTTTATCAAATTTACCCCTTAAAATAACAGACTAAAATCTTATGCTAATGTATCAATTTGTGGTTATGAATTATATTGTGCACAATAAACTAAAGTTTATAAATAATTATTTATAATATTACTATTAACTATTCAACTTAAATTATACAATGATTACCACAAATTGATAACACTGAGAGAACTGTATGACAAGGCACTATAGCCGGTTGGCAACTAGAAATTTAAGTTCTTTACAATATTCCACATAAAAGAACTGTGGTTTTTACTATGGTTCCAAGCATTTCAGTTCCGTCTGCAGTGTTCTATGAAAATAAATTCAATTACAAGTATGTAAGGAATGCATTACAATATTAAAAACAAAAATAAAAATAACCGAAAAGATGTAATATTTAAATTCTGTTTTCATATCGGGGCTTAGTTAAGCTAGTAAATGACACTTAAATATTAGAAAAGTAACTAAATCATTAACATTGTGGTGATCCATGACATCATATAAGAAAAGATATAAAATTTATATTATTTATAGACTATTTAACTGAATGTAACCATTGTAGTAATTTGGTACATTTATATTGTTTTATGAAAGTATTCAGAAAATTGGATACATACTGAAAAAATATATATGTAATTAAGAAAACTTCAATGCATAAAGCCTAGCCTCTCACATTATATACTATGTACAATTCAGTCATGTACAGCACAAAATATTTTTATCACCTTTGGACATGAGGATACCATTGACAGACTGAACCACCATAGACAATGTGGAAGGTAGCATAATAAATTATTTAAACATAGTACACCATCAATATAACTATAGTCCATCATCTAAGCTTGTATTCAACAGTCACAATATAAAAAGCTGTCAGCATATACGGAAAGACTGGTGTTGTTCTTTCCATCATTTTATAAAATAGTTCCAGTCTCACTTCTTAGCCAGCTCATTTGAAAGCCAGTCAAGCCCTTCATAAAGACCCTGACCTTGGGTTGCACACGTTGCTTGTATATACCACTGGGGATATAAAAACAAATCAGTTAATAAAGGTAAAAGAAAAATGCATGAGCCATAAAATATATTCTAGATTTTCAAGCATTACATGATTATCAAGATGATAATAATGGTAATAAAATTATCTATAATGATAATAATGAACTGAATCAATCTAGTAGAATTTATTTACTTACACGT
>DWJH01000179.1:0-13028 GCA_018248735.1 Tagiades litigiosa | reverse complement strand
GGATGTATTACTTGAGGTCACGACGCGAAGACAGCGGGCTATAAGGATGAACTAATCTTCATCAGTCAACGTCAAGGGATATGTAGGTTGATTTCTCTGGACCTATAGGTTGACTAAGTTTTTAATAGGTTTTATGGTATAAAAATCGTTTTAAAATCACTAGTGCAGTGCTGGTTTTGTTTATAGAATAAATTCTGTATGTTATCAAAAACCAAGCACGCATCATTATTTTGCTAAAACAATTTTTAACATCATATTAATTAACTAGTTTACCATTTTATATATAACACAATGTAAATAACCACACAGAACTAACATTTTCTTGGATTGCGTTGCAAGAATTATGTAACACACGAGTATACAAATTATGTTTAGTATCACAATCTCAGAACTTTTGTGGGTACTCAAAACGGTTTCATTTAACGTCATTGGTGATTGAGTCTTTATGTTAATAATGTTAAGATTGAAAATTGATTATACTATGCTTATCGTGATATGTAATATAGCATGGTGCGGTCGGTGGCCGCAAGGACGTTGGTGCGCGGGCGGAGGTTTCGTTCGTAGCGACTTCAAGACGCTGTACGGATTGCTGTGTGAATGTGTGCGTGTATCTGGGCGTCGTATACTTTCGGCGGTTTGATGGCGAGACATTGGTTGGTGTTGCCTAAATAGAAAATTTTACCCTTTTTTTGTCAAAGTTGCAAAGTGAATTCGCCTTTAAAAATTAAGTTTGTACATCGCGTACATGGAATATTGTTGGTTTCTGTACAGAAAAAAATAAAATTTTTATTCTTTTCTTCGGTACGGAAAGGTACGTGAATCAAGCCATCGTTGTCTAATAAAAATTACAAAGAAAATATTTAATGAAAAATAACAATACACTGAACACAACTCTGAAAATAACCACCTTTGATTCATTCATAATTTATTTATGTATAAATTTTCATTCTCGAAATATACAAAACAAATGGGCATTTGAATTACCTTACTTGCGAAAATATACTTTTATAGTTATAATTTAATTTAATTCCTATATAAGAAAATGCAAAATTGTATACAAAATAATAACTTTGATGTTATTTCATATATAACATCACGAAGTTTAAGTTTTTTGATTATTTATAGGGAAAACTGATTTTGTTATCATGGTAACCCTTTTGTAGCTAGAGAGCGTTCAAGCACCGCAGGCGGCGCGGTTTCATTCACGCACACTGTTGCGCAGCCGGTCGTGGAGTGTGCTTGTGCGCCTGCAACTTTTATTGTTTTTTTTCGAACTGCCTGCAAGCAAGCGAGCACACTTGCTTTGCCCGCTCGCCGTTTCGTTTACCTGGCTGTGTTGTGTAAACTAATTTGTAAACTGTTTAGTATTAATGTAAGAGAAGTATCGTGTGCGACGCGAAGTGAAAACTTTCAGCTGACTTAGTACGTGAGGTAAACTTACAACCAGATGTTATAGCAAACAGCAATAACCTCGTTTTGTGTCAACAAATAAACAGTGATCGGGACAAGTTAGAGTTGCCGTTCAGAACAAAAAGTAGTGATGAATTATACAATAGTTTAAACTGGAAATTCAGGACAAGAATGGGCCTCCGCTCATGCAGAAGACAGTATTCGCGAGTTGCGATTTCACCCACATATCGTTTATGGTAAGTTAAAAAGTTTCATGTTTTGTTTCGTAATACACAAGTTTGTGTGTCGCGCGTTTCTTGCAGATGTGTTTTTTAGTTTTTATTACGCGTTGCACCGATGTTTTGTGTCAGCTTTTTTGTTAAAAACTAGGAAAGAACTGTTGAGCGCGCTGTTACATAGTTCGGGATTTCGAAACGTAGCGCGCAAAGTTGAGTGTTTAGAGCAATATTATTGCGATTATCTGTGAAACCTGCTGTTTTATAATTTCCTGCTCCATTCTCGGCAGCCTCAATAAGAAAGCGGTATAATTATAGTAAACGTACCTGCCTAGAGAGAGGTTTGTACTTGTCACTGATAGACACGAATAACACGAAAATAAATATTTATTTTGTTGTTATTTAGATATGGATGGACCAGCGTAAAAAACTGGTCATATAATTTTATTTAGTTATATTATAAAAATTGGGGTTCCTATATATACAGGAACAACAAAATGAACTGAAATTAAATTAAATATGTATTTACTCTCGTTTTTATTGGACAATTAATTAATGTAAGAATTTATTAAAAAAATGGCAAGTAAACAATGGAGATATATCTTATGAAAAAGTATTTTCTGGCTACCCTCCTTTATTTTGTAAGTGATTTAAACATTGCAACAGTAAAATGTAGATTTTTTTTTTTGTAATTAATTGTTTACACATCCTACACACTACTTGTACACACATACATGACTGAACATATATTTACAATAAAAAAGTAAAAATATTTTATAATTTATGTCCTAAGAAGTCAAACTTAAATGTCTCATTTCTAAAACATATATCACCATGACAAAAAAAAACATATCACAACTTTGAATTACTTTTTGAATTTATTTTATATATCTTGACAATTTTTTGTGTATGTGATGAAAGCATTTTAGTATAATTTATTACTGAACTTCTTACAATGCTATCTTAATTCATTGCTACATACAAAAGAAATCTTGTTAACAAAAGAACAACAAGTATTCTAATGTCTTCATTCACAATACAACGGCTCACAGCTTTGCACAAATATATGCAAATTGTTCTTCCAAACACAATACAACATTGTTGAAACTTGCAATTTAAATTAAGTGAGACTAATGATTGGTGTGACACTCATTATATGGCAGAGTAAGTGATTTCCATATGGTCCAAACCTTTCAATAGAGTTATACTAGAGCGGCAAATAAGCATGCAGTTCATCTGGTGTTATATGACTACTGCAGCCTTTAACAACTAAACTAATGCTCAACCCTCAACAGGACCTCAGTCTTATAGTAAATAGAATTGAGTTTCATTAAAGGTTACTCTGGTATGTGGGCACAAACACCCCTAAGACAAACAACTCGAAGAAGTTGCTACATAACAGAAATAGATTTGGTGGTACTTCTTACCCCATGGAGTCTAAATAGGCTCTTTAACCAATAAATATAAATTAATTAGACTTTAATCAAATCACAGTAATCAAGATATTGGATGATTTCCAATATATCCGTTTTAGTCTTTTCTTCTCACATGGGTATATTATACGGACCATTAAAAGTAAAATGGCTTTAAGGTATATATAAAAACAACACAGCGATAACTGAATCATCATCAGAAATTCTGAACTTATATACCTGAATGACTTCAAATTTACCATAGTTATTAATTTCACTAGGAATGTTTTTTTAGCAAATTTTATCCACTGAGTAATGAATTCCCTTTTAAATAAAGTTGGCAAAGAAATAAGTTATTTTAAACCTTAACCCTGTAATAAATTAACAATTTTTCATGCAATTATAGTGTTATTTTTTACATTTGTTATTTATATTCTCATGCAAAAGAATATTGTAACAATGGAAGGACCTGCATATTGTATTATGTTGCAATGTGTATAATATGCCCCTATAAATTTTTAATAAAGTACTCAAAAATTTTTATTCTGGCTATAAGTTGGTGTAAAACTGTGTGATATAAAAATATGGTGTATAAAACATTTTTTTTTCTATAATAAAAGGGCTACAAAGAAGATACTTAATATGTGTAATGCTATTGTTAAAATATACAATTTAGTTTGCAATAAAACAAATAAAAAGTGTTACGTAAAATACAAACGTGCATATATTTATTATCTTTTTATTATACAAACGCATAAACGTAACTTTTTTATCCGCAAAGTAAATAATAATTACGGCATACAAGTCCGATATACTGCAAAAGCGCGTCAATAGATGTTTGAAATCAAATAGTTTCTAGGCTTATGAGTGTCAATAACATTTCAATGCGTGATAAAAAACTCTGTTTATATTTTTTATTATTAAAAGAATAATTGGGCTGTGGACAGAATCATCACAAATTGGGGTTAATTGCTTTATTATCTGTATCTGTATGTAGTACACACATTTGGGCTCGTAGTGGCTCTCGACTTTCGTTTTACACAAGTGACTAAAGCAGGGTAATGTCTTTTTGAACATTTTTGGTAAACCTTTATATACCTACATTTAAAATTACTAGGTACAGTCGTGTTTGTATACGGTAATTTTTATTGCAAGATACTTTACTTGATTTACATTTAATTAAGTCAAAAAAATTAAAATTTATGTGCGTATCAGGTTTAATTTTTTTTTGTAAATGACTCGTATTCGCTCGAAGTGTGCTGACCACATTAATGATACAAGTAAAGTACATGCTTAATTTGTTAAATGTACGTCATTCTTCACTGGAATAATAAGTAGGAACTGTATATTTTATATTAATATATTTTATTTTATTATTTTCAAGCGAAAAAGATTCAAATCAGTAGCATTATTAGTAAATGTTTTGCGGAAATTATTTAGTGTGCGTTGAAATAACTTTAATGAACAAATGTTGTGATAATTAACCTTTCATTTAATTATGTTATAGCGTAATACATATATCTGACCACTCATCATAAATCTAATCTAAACACTTTACCAGTTTACTATGACATCAGCTCACTTGTGTTGGCAAGTTAAAAATTAATGCTTGGAAACTACTTAAAACACGCACGGTGCTTTGAATATAAGCCATTCTTATAAAATATAATATATACATTCAATGTTAAAACAATGTAGAATTGATAATGTAGGTACTACTTAAGAATGAGAGTCGGATAACATACAAAGATTGCTGTTTCAAATAAAGTAGTTCTCGAACTAATCCCAAATATACGAACTATAATGCATTAGTTTAGTAAACACTACTCTAAATGTATTAAATATGCGCTTATTACTGAGCTTAAGCTACAGGTAAAAGTAGCGGTGAAAAATATCTACCCTGTCGAACCCCTGTCGCAATGTTCGTGTTTATGAAATACCTAAATTAATTATAACGTCTACTTAGTTCCATGTTATCGGCCTACACATTGACCGTGATCTCGAGTGTAGAGTAGGGTTCATTTGCCACTAATTCCGAGAAACAGTAGCGTTGTTTGGGTGCCCGGGTTTGCTCTGAGCGTGCATTGTTCTGCTGTCAAGTGAACATGCGCCCGCGCACGTAGCAAACTTATGTACCTTCGGGAAAACAATACGTTTAGTAACTTTATTTGATTTATACTAGGGGTTTATGTTTCAACAAACAGTGTGGTAAAGTTGTACTTTGTTCATGCCTCATACGTTTTCTGAAATCAAACCCACATTGTATTTTTAATTAAGTAATGACTTCATGAGGCAATGTCTGATTGAATAAGTTTGTAATTATATTCAAGAACGCTTTAAAGTTTTATGAAATAAGGTTGAATTTTCTTTGATTGGATATCCTTTAGGTTATTTATCGTTAACATTGGTGAAGTTTGTAAGGAAAATTCTCTTTACCATGTAAGCACATGATATGTTATTGAATTAAGATGCTATAATATTGTTGATATACCTAGTTATGTTTAGAGTATCTGTATAAACGGGAATAGTCTTTTATAAACTTTTATTTTAAACTATCTAAATATAATACGGTAAAATGGTTACTTTTAGAAGTATTCCTCGTAATAAATCTTTTTTATTATATTTTTTTACGGTTTTCTTAACAAAAATAAGTTAATATATAATTGTAGTGAATTAATATAATTCTATTACTCCTTGAGAGAAGAATAGTTTTAATAATATAGTCTTTGATCTATACAATAGTTAAGTAAATAAACGATCAACATTTTTCTTTTAAATCTGTCGTGTAGGTCATTATTTAAAGTTTTATGAAGTCCGGTTCGCTGTGTTTAAAACTGTTTATTTTTTTAAACAAAACAATTACGGAATGGCCTTCACAACCCAGTTTACAGTGACCAATTTTATTACATCCAAGGTTGAGGGTAACAAGACTCGTAACTTAAGTAAAAAATATTGCAAAAAAACTTGTTCGTTTGGTTCTTTTTTGAACCTAGACAATGTTTTTCCTAAATTGAATAGAATACTTCTAAATATAAAGTAATCTAAGTTAAGCATGTAATAAAAGAACAATTAAATAAACAAATATATTTATTGCCAAATAAGACAATAAAACTAATACCCAAAAATTCACCCCAAGTTATATATGGTTTAATTTAAGCAATAGTTAACGAACAGGTGAACGTACATACCGTATCCATAAGAGACGGTGACCACTTACCATCAGGTGATCCGTATAGATGTTTGTCGAAGCAATGGTAAAAAAATATTCACCTGGTGTTAAGAGACTTTGCAGCTCATTACAACCAAACATCTTGCATAGGGTCTTTATCCTGTGCAAGGTCGATTTCAACTGTGGTGCTACACTTAGATCTAAGTTGTCGCCTCGAATGTCCTAGGAATGCGAGACCGATATCCATTAAACTGAAACATCACAGAAGAGTTGTTTCACAGCAGAATTAGGTTTGATGGTGGTACAAACATCGCCCGCGCCGAGTCTGGTTAAACCCTAGCACAATCAAATGCTTATTTTCTTCACGATTTATTGATGGTTTATTATTACGGGTCTCCTCTGTCTCTACGCAGCCCAAATGCGAGTTTGCACACGTATATTATTAAGAACATGATTATTATACTCGCATACGTCGTAAAAAACAGACTATCGAATTTCCCGCTAATGACTGCCCATGATGAAATTTATTCCTTAACACTTTTTAAGAGAAGAAAAAATGGCGCGTACTTTAAACCATAATAAATCTGATATAACACTGAAGGACGAATTCATTGAACAGGGTTACGGATTTTGTACCGGAAGACCTCCCGTCTCTGTCGGATCAGCTTGCAAATAAAATCCCATACTTTAGCAAACATATTTTTACAAAATAATTGATCGTCTTGAAAAACTTAAAGAAAGCAAATATAACTTTCAGTGATGGTTGATCACCTCAACCATGACGTGCGCAGTGATATCATGACATCTTTTCAGTTTGAAAGGTATATAATACTTTCATATAATATGTAGACTTTTGGATACTGGACAGTGTCCTTTTTTAAGATGACTCTCTTGGTATGATATGTACTACATGTGTATTCGTTTACTTCTCTTATGACGAAATGGTTAACTGAACAATATGTTACATACTCTTCATTTCCAAATTACGACCATTCTTATGTCGTAAGTCGATTGGGAATCGATTGCAGGACTTCTTTGGCAACATAACGTAGCGATATGTTTATAGGTACAAACAAACTTTAAATTGTAAGTAAAAATACAGAAATTTCGCTAATACATAGTGTGTAAATATTTAGTTCAAATATTATAACATATTTTTTCAACGACGGTAGCTCGTAATTACGTTAGAGTGCTATCATCTTATCAGTTAAGAAGATTTACTACTCTATGAGTAAACAACTGTTATCAATCCAGGTCAATCGACGTGATGCGTCTTATCAGTTTAACGATTTAAAATTATGTACCTTGAGTAATTTATTTATTTATTATGTAATGAAAGCATATCTGTAAAATCTTATGAAAAAAATGGTCATAATGCATAAGTCACATGTATAAAGTTTTGTTGAAGAGTAATATTAATTTTGCAATTGCAAAAGGACTAAACACTTTTGCATTTTAAATCCTTGGCTAAGCATATATTACAATATTGATAGCGTCCATTAAAATACGATTTATCAGTATTGAGTTTAACTAGTGATTATTTGCCCTGCTTTAGCACCAAAAGCACACAAAAAACCTAGACGACCTCAATTGTTCCTCAATGTTTGAGGTAAATCAATTTGATGTTTGTTCGATTTAAGAAACCTTTCAATACGCACCAACGCAACGAATTTTATACATTATTTGACATATTTACAAATTCAACCAGTAATCCCATCTAATCGGTCTTTAAACTTTTTACTCGAAATAGGCTACAAACATTCATATCTCTGTAAACAGTTAAATACACATCGGTACATAAATAAACAGTTTGAGCAATCATTCGACAAGTGCCCTTACAAATCTATATAGATCACGTTATCATAATATCCACTGGTACAAATCAAAACCGCACCTATACTTGAACTCCAATTGAAATACGGAAGTCTATCCTATTTTAATAGGTAAGCATGTTTTTGTTCTTATAATGTTTTTAGAAACAGCAGGGCACGCATCCCTCACTTATACGATTTAATAACTTTTTTTTAATAAATAATTAAAATATCCCTTGCTTCCAAAATGCACGAAAACATCTTTATGAAACGGGCTTGTCGGAGAGTAGGTACATTATTTTCTAAAAGGAGTGTGAAGACTGTTAATGCGCACTTGATAAACTATCTGAGTGAAAGAAGTAACTCTTGATCAGTAGTGGGTCATTGAAGGATTATGTTTTGTTTATTTATTTATTTATTTAAACTTACTTATTTATATCTTTACTTATATTTTAGTGATATTTATATCATAAATGGTTATAAAGGGCGATCTTAAACTGGCGATCTGAACCCTGGGTGGCAATAGAGTTGATGATGATGATGATGATGAAGTTTTCCTCATCAGGGATCGCATGGACCTCTTTGGGTATTGTTAGATCGAACATGTTACATTGAACAGTAAGCGGTATTATGTAACCTTTGCATCTCGTCACATCATAAGTCACACGGCGCCATTATTTCGCTAGAAGTCGGTCACAGCTACGTAACTAAAGCCGTGTGGTAAATTGTTCACTAGAATTTTCTTGGGAATGCGAGCACCCACACTTTTTAAACTGGAACAACTAAGAATCGTTTCGCAGCAGAAAATGGTTGAGATCCCATGGAGTTATATTTAACTACTACTACTACAAAGATTTAGAAATGCTCTTATGCATCAGACGGACATGCAGGCACGTTTAGCAATCATCTTAAAATCAAGTGAATGAATCTTCTATATGGGTCGATCCTATTGAGCGTACTTGAGTTGTTATAAATGGCCGCGTATGTACAATGCTTTATCTATTCAATTATTAGTTAACCTGCTGGGCTAGCACTCCAACATCGAGAACCTTGAATTCTATTCGTCATCGAGAGAGCTAGCTCGCTATTGGTCATTGCTTATTTCACCGTCAGATTCTATTGGAGGAAATAGTGTGCGAACAAAAACGACTGGCTGAAATCATTTCGAATTCGTGAAATTTTGCTTGAACATAGTGTGCTAGCCCCACTGGTATGCCTCGGCTGTGATACACGTTTTATCATTTTTATTGAAGACGATGTTGCAGATGCTCGGAGTAAGAAATAATTTGTCTTGTAATATTATTAATATTTATTATGTATTCACGGAAGCGAATTTTAAAAGGCCGTACATGGAGTGGTTATTCAACACGACTGATTGTTGCTGAATTTACAACGTATGTACGTCTGTCAAGTCGGACATTCATACAGTCATACATATATGCAATTATGCATATATAAATGTACATATATACATGTACTGAAGAAGCAATTGTATTTTTTGACATTATTTATTTATATCTCGATTACTTATATTACCTTTTAGACTTGCATAAAAAAGTTGAATGTCAATTCATTGAGATTAATACACTTATTCCAATTTACCGTTGGTAATTTACAGTTTCAATATAACTTACTATGTATTTTTTATCGATGCCTATTTTTATATGGCGAGTTTACAGCTCGTATAATACAATTGTCGTCTGGAATTTAATGTAAATAAAAATTAATGGTTGTCTGTCTGTGAGTCCTTTATAGAATCGTAAGCGTGCATTTATTCATGTGATGGATGATCTTTAGCAAAGTTGTTGTGCATGAGCCAAAGAAGGTTTCTGAGTTGGTATTGAACTCGGTACGTGGCGCTGCTGTCGGCGTATCGTTTAAAGCTTTTCCGGGTAAGATGACGAGTGGCGAGACAGCTAGTACTTTCATAAATTAGGATAAAGCTAAGCATACTTCAGAAATCAAACTTAAAAATTACATATCCTTAAGATTCAGTTACTCAAAAATTATTAGGTATAAAAAATTATACGATTTACAATTACTAAGGAATGTCGTGAGTTTGGTATGCCGCATTTAATTATGTAAAACGCGTCTTGTTCAATTTGTCGCTAACAGTAAATACGATTAAGTCATAAAAATCTGTCGCAATAATAACACACCATGGGTTCGGAACGAACGCCGAAGCAATTAAGCGAACTCCCTAGATTACTCTACTTATGTGTTAGGGTTGGCAAATGGATATCTTAATCATTTCTGCGGGTTTAGCACACTATCATCGAGTTGCTTCAATTCTATTCCAGATCGAGAGAGCTAGCTCGCTATCAATGCTTGTTTCCCTGTCAGATTCTATTATAAGAAATAGTGTGCAAGCAAAAACGATTCGTCCAAACCATCTCGAATTCGTGAAATTCTTGTCTTAAGAATAGCATGCTAAGCCCGCTGGTGTTGATCAAATGGAACCTAAGCGAGTATAAGTTGATTTTTTCTCAGTCAAAATATAAAGGTGGATTTAAATTTTTCCCACTAAAACTGTTTACTTTAAAAACATTGAGCTGGAGATCGAAATGAATAAATAAGTTTTTGTTAAGTTATAATTCCCGTATAAATAATTTGTCTTTGACATCCCTAGTTCTAATGGATAGGTAGTCGTTTTTTGCGTTGTAATAAAACATGTTTTTTTTGTATTAGAGTACAAAATATTATTACTCTAATGCTTATCTCTTATTCCAGCGACCGTGACTTCACGTTGTGGTTCAAGAAAAGTTGCTTTAAGTACTAGACTGTTGATTAACTGGTATGCCCGAAGGATTATTCGTGGTGAGGATTACTAAGACTTATGGTAAATTGATTGATAATACAACTGTAGTTATCATTGATCCATCCAGGTGATTCGTTGTATACGTAACTAGCAGCTTGACCCGGCGTCGCACGTGTATTTAAAAAAAAATTACTAATTTTTTCGGGTCATTTTTTGACACCTTGGGTTACTATTAATCAATAATTTTTTTTTCAATATAATATAGCCTTTAGCCTTCCTCGATAAATGTACTCTCCAACACTGAAATTTCAAATTGGACCAGCGGTTCCTGACATTAGCGCGTTTAAACAAACAAACAAACTCTTCAGCTTTATATATTATTATAGATGACATTTGGGACATATTCATATTGATGCACAGAATACATTCTGGTTATGGCTAACAGCAAAAAATCTTTTATTTAGTCTGCAATAACGACTAGATACTAAGCTTTAGCCTGAATTTACAACCTTATTAATGATTAAAAGTTTATAATTATTGTATACCATGGATAATACGCTAAAAAAGGCCTCTTCTATTTTAAATAATTATCCAATTTCGCTAAATAATATAAATTATTCTGTTTTGGTTATTTTGGGTTTGTATTTGCTTGTATTTAAGGGCCGAACCAGAACATTACATATAAGAAGTTATTGCGCCAAATTGCATAAATTATCTATATTTTATTTATGGAATGCGGCCATCTGAAACACGACTGTATTTTCTCACCGGACTGCGTATGTTTACTTCAAATCGTAATGTGTGAATTGTTTAACTTCAATTAGGAACATGTTTGAATAATGTTGACATTTTAACGCGTAATAATATAATGACATTGTTAAATTTTATTACGCGTTTGACTCGTGGGAAACTAAAGGAATGTTATTATGAAATGAAAATGGTCTTATTGCACGTGTTTACACGATCTGTGGTTCTGATTGCTGTGACACGGTGTGATGAACGCGGTTCCGGGTTCGATTTTCGGCTGAAACGAACATTTACTTTAAAAATGTATACATTTTTTGGATTACACAATTTTATATAATTTAAAACATGTTCTTTCGAATAAGCAAGTTCGTCTTTGAATTATTAATTTAAATCCTAACCTTGATTATTATTACGTTGACACTCAACTACACCATTATATTAACTCTCTCGAGAGTGTATTGTTAATTGCCGATATAGATTCGATACCATTGTAATAAGATTTAACAATAGACATAATTTTGCTATGATATTAATTACATAATATCATAGCAAAATTATGTCTATTGTTAATTGTTAAAAACATTAAGCCTTTTATCATTTACATAAAAAAAATTGAAAACAGTGTACATCTCGACTTAAGAGTAATTTATTTTTAGTTTGTTAGAAATTAATTAATTATAAAGTTTATTTTTTATTTTAAAATTCATTTTATCTCTGCTTGAGCCTCTGTACAAATATGTTTGAGTTCCATTGTACTTTTTGAATATTTTTATATCTCAGGGCGTTCTTAGGTATATGTAGGTTTAGGTATATGTTCTTAGGTATATGTCACAACAAATATAACTAATGTGATTAATTTAATTAATTTAATATTAAGTATTTTACCATAATATAAGATTATTTGCGTACAATTTAATAAGGAACCTCTTGTTTTCAGATTTTTTAACGCCGTACTACTACCACAATGAGGTCCAACGTGTACAAAGTTGCCGCGTTGATTCTTCTCAGTGCCCTCAGCAAGGGCGAACTACCAGAAGACGATTTCAGGATAATAAACAGACAAGGTAAATTATGACTTTTAAACAACTAAATAGGCTACATGACATTGAAATGTCACCTATGTGTTGCCGGCTTTGTTTTCTTGGCCTTGACTAACCCCATTTCTCTACGTATATTAATTTATTATGTGTAAACTATTATTAACAAACACATGGTTAAGTCAATCCTCGCAATGAAAATTTGAGATTTCGGTGGAAGATAGATTTTAGCTGTTTATGATTATGTTCAAAAAAAGTTTAATTACAAGAAATACATATTACCTATATTTAAGTTTTAACGATAAATTAGTAAGCGTTATAGTTTTCACTACAATAAATATACTTGTATGAGCTTCGAATGTGTATTCCAATTGATAATAGATAATTTTATGAACATTAGAGGTGGTAGAGTCTATCCCGACTCGACGGGGTCAGTACCACCACCACACCTATTTCTGCTGTGAAGCAA
>DWJH01000178.1:0-13049 GCA_018248735.1 Tagiades litigiosa | reverse complement strand
GGTGGTGAAATTTTTTATGCGGATTCAGGTGGGTTTGAGAGCGGTTTAGATTCAACTTTTAATCCAATTCAATTATATTTTCCCACATTTGTTATTCATCATGCAAAGGAAGTGGTGGACATCAGCAAATTAAAAATACATATATATTGTTTTCCAGGTAAAGATTGTCGTGGGCCCCAACGGCGAAGTCCGTATAAGTGTGCAGCCGCCAGCTAACTTCGCCGATGCCACTAAGAAGAACCAGTAGCTCGCCCACAGACTTGCTCTGCTTCAATAAGCCAACGACTATGTCATAATAGTGTTTCTGTCAGTTCATTATTACATCGAATTAGTAAATAAATTCACTCGTTACGTCCTCCCAAAGAGTAGAAACGTTGGGAATTGCTAATTGGAGAACGCACATACGATAAAATTTTACTTATAAGCATAAACGAAACGGATATAATTTATTATTATACATTAATGCGTATGCTTCGAGTTTGATGTACGCATATTCGTTTGTATACATTTTTATTTAAGTCATTAAACCAAATGTGGTATGCCAAAGTAATTTACACATTATATTGTTACAATTTGTATAGGCAAAGTAACGCCTGATGTATCTAACCAAATATTAGCATTTACTTTAAATAATTGCTATCACTGCCAAAGAAATTTTAAAAGAAATTCAATATATATATATATGAACACCGGTATTGATTACCAAAAATTAAATAGGAAATCATAAAAAAGTGTTATTGAGATGCTCAATGAGGGAATAGGAACATAAAATAAGTATATTTGGTTTATTTATTCTAAACTTAATTATTATTTATATAATAACGTGATGAAGACGATGACGTGTGATGACTCTATACGAAATGAGAATATTGGAAGAATTTTAAATAGCTTTGAAGGAACTCACGAGTTGATTCAATTATAATAATAAGGGTACTGGCACGTCATAATTTAAAAAGTCGTAATATAGTGTTATTTATTTATTATATTGTATATCTATACCATTATTACAATTATATTACTCATAGGACGATTGACTATAGGGGCCGGTCACAGATGCGTTGCTACTTTTATTGTTCGACTCAAATGTTCTGGGTATACGGGCACCCATCCCTTCAAACTGAAACACAACTTAAGGGTTGCTTCACAGCAGAACTAGGTGTGGTGGCTGTAGATTCTACCACTACACAATTAAGTTCTAAGGAAATGCAGTCGTTTAGGAAATATGTTTATTTTGCTACATGGTTTTGATAGATTGCTGTTTATCTCATAATGTTTTAATATCAATGCATTTATAGACTATTTGTTAGATTTACATGGTTATGGATTCTAATTAGAAACGATCTTATTATGAATGTATGAGATTTTGTGCATACAATTTATAATCGTGTCGTATACATAGAAAATACGATGCAATTCCACGGATTGCTCAAGTTCGATTCAGGCAATATTCTTCTACGATGGTGTCATGACATTCGTTTATGCATATAAAATCTAATATTAATACCATTTGAAGTATAAGTAACTAACGTTATAAACAAATAAGTAATACGATTAAATTAGATTCAAACGTACGAGTTACATCCAATTCTTACGCAGATATTTAACTTTAACATACCGAAATTAGTTGACATTTATTTATTCATTTTATAACCCAATCATCGATTATTATCGATATGAAGATGTGATATTGTTGAATAATTCTATGCATTTGAAAAGATTTACGTTAAACTAGATGCTCAATTCTCCCAAATGCCGGTGACTATAAGATCTTTATTGTGACATGGTTCTTGTCTGGCCTAATTTATTTTATTCATTGTACTGCAAAACAGTATCGATTAAGGTTCTGGCTCCAGTACACAATGGCCCACGGCATTCAGAGCTGCAACCGGCCACGGTAAACCTCAAACAACTACGGTTGTTGGTTTCTCTGTATGTTAAGTGCGAAAACGCGTAGTGATTACCTGTAGTCACTGCTGGCTTTTGTGGCGTGAACCTTTAGATAGGTAAATTCGTTTTGTAGTATTTATTGATATATAGGTATTTTAGTTGTTCAAGTGTGTGCCAAAGTATTAGGTTAATGGTAGTTAAGGATTAGTCTATAACGATAACGATCAATATAATTAATACATAGCACGGTTATGTTAGTAATAAGACGATAATAATGCTCTTGGATTTTCCAAAGCCGGCCTACGAAAGCCAAAGATGTAAAAAAACATAATATAGCTATGGGCGCTCATTTTATTGATGATGTAATGTAGAAACTTTTACGGGAAGAGCGGAGCAAAGAATGTTTTATTTAAAACAATTTATTACGGCAACTTTTAAAGGAAAACGGTGGGAAGCTATAGGTAACTATGGACAAAACACACAGTAGGTTGTTTTATAGGTATTATACGAAAGGCGGATAAAATTTATATTCGTCAATTGATTATGAGATTTGAATTAATCAAAATAACAATTAATAGGAAACAAATATATGCAAAACGTTCCACGAAGCCCATACAAATATAAATGTCCAATAAATAAAGTAAATATAAAAATATTCAGGCAACGTTGCCTTCACCACTTTTAAAAACTGACAGTTAAAGCAAAGCTTTAAATTTCAACATGGCATGAACAAAAACGTACTTAAAAATCCCGATTAAAGGAGAAGTCTAATTAAATATACTTATCTTACAAAATATTTGATTAAAGTAAAACGATAAATATTTTTAGGAAACGACATTAGCGGTTATAAATTTGGTCCGCCGTAAAAATGTTCTATTCTATTCTAAAATTGCTGTTTATTCTGCTCATACAATTTTAACTGTTCAACTCTTGCTGGGTTAGTATTATCGTTGACCTAATTATCAGAAGTACCTAAGACCTTTTCAAAAATGAATAACATTTATATTTAATCCAGAAAATCTTTTGTTCTAAATAGTCACCGATACTAGTCAACTATTTTGTGAATCCACTCTTGCAGCTTATGCCTGAATCAGTATTAGATATGACTGTGACTTATTTATTATTTCGGGAGTAGCTACATAGATGTAACTATATTCTACAGGATAAATTCCTTTTTTAGATGCGGCATCACGTTCTGTAGTTATACAAGCACTACTAGAACAATAAAATGTATACGTATTTTCTTAATTTTTGGTAATTAGACGAACGATTAAAGCATTTCAGGGAAGCAACTCACTTGAGATTGGTCTGGAATATAAAATGATATCTTGTAAGTGATGGCTTTCCATTCCAGTAATTCATTCCAGGATTCCAGTACCCCTTGTCAGTCGTGGATTGCTTACTCGTCTACTTCGATACAATTAAACAATTAAATATTAGGTTTGAATCCCTTTAAATAAAAGCTAATATTTCTTTATATTAATTAACTTAATTTGATGTGGGTACACAATGTACTATTTAAGACATGTGAAAATAAAAACGAAACGTAATCGCACAACTGTTAGACCAAAATGGAGACCAAAGTTAACCTCACTAAACCTCAATTATTTTTGAGAATTCTACATTGCTACCACGGTAAGGTCATTATATTATTAGTGTACCTACGTGTTGTATAGTCGCTTTCGACTAAACAATTATCGTACGTTAGCCATCATCGTAGAGTATAGTCGTATATGTAAAGATGTGTGGCAATAACGCTTTGACGATTGTCATAGCTTACAGTTACACGCAACGAATAGTTGTGTACACACCTTAGTATTTATGTAGGGTTAAGATAATGTGACGGGAACTTTGCTCATGATAATAATCATCATGATACGAATTTTCAATGACTTAAATCCAAGATGTTCAACTTAAATATTTATTTCAACAAAAACACTTAATATTAGTTTATTTTAAAATAAGTACATTTTTTTATTTTTTTAGTCGGCTATAAGTTTAATAATTATCCGCTCAACTCCGTTTTCATCATCTCCTTATAATTAATGATCATTTTCATATAAAATGTATATAATATTTTTTGCTTTACGTGTAAGTAATTGTATCATTAATTAAGCTAGCCGGCAGATAAAAACACCATCGTTTCTCCGAACTACGTAGCTGTATCAAATATAAAGTATCGAAATAATAATGCGTCTTAGAATAATTAAACGTAATTATAGCTTTGCAATCTCTATGTCAATAGCGGTCGCGTTAAATATAATGAATCTTATTTATTTACAAGTAAAATTTATAATTTAATTTATACATGCATGTCTGTGGACTGGTTATAAATTTAAAACAATTTAGTTATTTAGTTTAATTATTTATTGGTTGACAAAGTAGCTTGTGCGTAGGAGAATGAGTGGTTATATTAAAATTTACCATTATTATCATTGAAACCATTTCTGACTAAGAAAAAAAATATTGAATAAGATTCTAAACTTTAAGTCCACTGTTAAACTGGCACTCAGTTATAACTTGTAAAACCTGGTAGGGAATTAACAAACATTTAAAACTTTCTTTTTTCTAAATAGTGGTTTCTCCAAGTGCTCTTTAATCTTTAAAATTGTAAAAGAAAATTTTATTTACGAGATTTAAGTTATTTCTTTTATAAACTTCTCGAGCTCCGAATGACGTCAAACAAATATAAGTTAGACATAAAAGATATGTAGGTAATACATATTAAGAACTATGTATTCGAACGTCTCAAATGAAATGTTAACTTTAAAAAATATAATATTTTATGTTCTGTTACATGTCTTTATATTATTTTGTTATCAATGTTGTTATATTGTAGTTTACGTACCTATCAAATAATGTTGTTAGTAATTTTCTGTGATGTAATGCATTATCAATGCACTGCCTGGCAGTTTACATATATATATATAACATGTATTTATTGGTTTTATCTAAATGTCTAGAGAAATACATTTTGGCCAACCTAGTCAATATAATTTTAATTGGAATATCTTCTTTAAATGTCTATAAAGTTTAACGTATGAAAGTATTATTTTTTTAATTCATAGGCATAAATGTATTTTTTTCTTTAACATTATATCGAAATAAAACTCTGTTTCATACGTTTAAATACAAAATCCAGTCTAAGATAGTAAACTTAAAATACTATTGAAGGAATTTTGGATAATATTTGCTGTAAGTAGTAATTCTAGCATTAAGCTAATTATATCTTTAAGTTTAAAAATAATATATATGAAGTATATAGAAGTCAAAAATGTAATTATGCAGAATTTTTTAATGATGTAAAAAATAGCAAAATGGCGCGTTATCTAATGAAATTGATTTATTTACGAAGCGTTACGGTGATATCAAACATTGATGCGACTACAATTATGTAGTAAATGGACGTTATCCATTAAAAATTGTAACTTTCAAAAAGTTTAGTATGACCTATCTATAAAAATAAATAACTCATAAAATATTCAAAATATTTTCGAAATCTTTGGGACGTGTACTTACCGATTATTCTCGAAGAAGGTGTTTGTACGTCGTTTAGTATAAAATTGCTGCAAATATTATTTGTAAATGGTATATATGATTTCAAGTTGATTCATAATGTGATAATAAGCCGGAAACGAAGGGATTTTTTTTTAATTTGAAATATATCTCGAGTGTGTTGAGTGATCGTCGTAGGTAGGTACGGTATTGCTATTTTATTATTATTAAATTTTTTAATTTACTTTGGAATCGATGGTACCCTTGAAGTACATAGATACAGATTTTCAAAAGATAGGTAAATATCCACAGAGTTATACTAGTATGTTATTACTAGTTTATAATGGGTTGTCATAAGTCTTTCCAAGTTTTTGGCTTATTATCATATAAAAAGGCAGCTTAAAAATCAATTGTAGCTTAATTTCAATGCAAAAATTGTAAAAATTGTATTTCTTTAAAATCAACTATTTCGCCATTATAAAATGTATGACAGTATCAGTATTTCAAGTTTTAAACTTAAATAATATAAACGTAATAAATGTGATAAGTGTTAATGCCTAAGTATATTTATTCAGTGTCTAATTGTAATGGTAGATAGTTTTTGTTCTCAAATGTAATTGTTTTTATTTTCACCTAAATCAATAGGATTTTTGCGAAATCGGTATAAGTACTTAGGAATACGAAACTTGAAATTGTAACAAAAGCGACATAGAGATCGCCTAGACATTGTGACACGGTATGAGAAACATTAAATTTTGTAAAGGAAATATTTTACTTATTTACAACTTTAATGGCTCTAGAGCCAGAATACAAGCAGATAGGCCGCCTAATGGTAAGTAGTCGCCATCGCCTTGTTACATGGTTAATTTGAGAACCGTTATAATATATTTAGTACCTAAGGATTAAGCAGATAAAAATTTTAGATTCCCATGTACCAATTTCCGTTTTTATCCCTATGTTCCGTATTTCATTAAAGTTATGCTAAAGATTTCAATATTACAATATATTTTCATAATATTTAGGCCAATTGTTCTAATAATAATCTACTGTTAGGCTTTTTGATCAGTTATAAACATTTAGGGTACATCCAATGTATTAGAACTGAGACAACCACAGCAGCAGTTGCTACTGATGGATTTATTTTGGTAGTAAGTCGCAAATACACCAGGTCACCTCTTATTATATTATGACTTAATCGATTGCCATTTCAATGCACTAAAATTCATTAAAAATGTTATAAGTTGTCTATCTTTCCAATCTTTGTGACTTTCACGGGAGCTTGTGGCAAATGTCTATTAATCGTTTTATAAATAAGGAAATAAATCAACCGGTCATTAAAAATTATATATATTATTTACTACTTGTTTTATATACATAGTTAAAATCTAATTTTCATTATAAAGGACTTCACATACAATTTTACAACAAATAGTGTCTACCTAAGTTTACTTTGTGACATATCTTCATTAGCAAAATGTTTATATTACGCATTATGTTAGTATGTAACACTATATATGTATGTATATTGTCAGAATGTAGGTACGTATTTGCTAATAATAATAATTTTAAAATAATAATCGTTAGGCGTACCTATTAAAAATGTATGGTTTCAGAATTTTCAGATATTATAATGATTGTTAGGGCAAAATGTCGCCACGAAATGTTTCAAATTACCCATGTACAAAATGTATTTGTAGATGAAGAAATAATAAACGTGACAAAAATTAAGGTTTTTATTGTAAACTATCCACCTTTATCCTAACCGTCTATCCAACAGATTTCCCGTTTGAATAGGCTATTAAATTTATTCCGTATTGCAACAGCTTTTTAGATTTTTTTTACATTTTAGGCCGTATTATCGCTTTTCACAGCGCAGACTGAATATAGTAATCAAGTTTGTGATTTACCGGACCTGAAGCTTCGGATTATAATCCCACCTTTTAAACTAAGGGTTTAATTAGATAATTCTCGGAATTACGGCACAAATAACACAAGGTCAAAATAAGCTTTTCTTTACAGTGCGTTCTGTAATGAGAGATTGCAAATATAGATAGTTGTAGAAGACTAAGAATATTTTGCCATCATTCAATAGATAATGTCAGTAAATTTAAAACTAGCGGGACATTTTTGTTCCAGTAAGTCCAATGTTTCGCAATGTTTTCAGATTTTGTTCTGCTTTCAACATTAAACATTATAATATCTTTAATAGTCTTCGAGGCGTACACGAATTACAAAATATATAACTCTACGACCTACATGCTCTGAATGTTATTTAATTAAAACAATAAATAAAAAAATAAATGGGTAAAAATTAATTTTGTGGTTAAGAGATTATACGCAAGTTAATAAATTAATAAAATGGACGAATAATATTTAGTGCAAGTCTAAAACTTTAAAAGGTGATAACAATATTGTCGATGTGTACAAAAATTCTCAAATCAATGAAGTGACATTTATATTCTATGATTTCCGTGTATGGAGTGTAATTCACGTTTGTGGTTTCAAATTCAATATAAATTTCGTATTTTACTAAATCTAGAATTTGAAAAGGTCGATCTTAATAGGATAATTTTGTCAGTATAGTAAAAGTTGAGATTCCGAAAAATCTCACCCTTCCTCATACTGCGCATGAGCGGTCCGTCATTTGGATCAATCTTGTGAATTACCTTTAAAGAATTAATATCCAAATAATTCTATTAAAGCTGTGACTAGATAAGTTCGTGATATACCAAAGTGGTTGTTATTTATGGCATAAATACATACAAACGCCATGAGTTTCAAACGAGATAAGAAGGAGGAAGAAGATGGCGGCGCAACTTATTTCCAAAATCTGGACAAAACCACCCTATTGCAAGAAACAAGATATTTCAATACATCTCCAATAGTTCCAAGAAAATGTATGCTCATCCTCACCAAAATCATTTACTTGCTTAACCAAGGCGAGAAGCTAACACAGCAAGAAGCGACTAATATCTTTTTCGCTACTACGAAGTTGTTTCAATCTAAAGATGTTATACTACGTCGTTTGGTGTATTTAGCTATAAAGGAATTGAGTCCAATGGCTCAAGATGTCATAATTGTTACATCTTCTCTCACGAAGGATATGACTGGAAAAGAGGATTTGTACCGTGCAGCAGCAATAAGAGCATTATGCAGCATAAGTGATACCTCGATGCTGCAAGCTATTGAACGCTACATGAAACAAGCTATTGTAGACAAGAACCCAGCAGTCAGCTCTGCAGCTTTAGTGTCTGCACTGCACTTGTCAGCAACAGTTCCAGATTTGGTGCGCCGTTGGGTGAACGAGGCTCAGGTATTATAAAATTGTTAAAACTGACAATCATTTTAACAATAATAATACAACCAACTGACTTTCTTCAAACTTAACTATCATGTTGATTAGAACCTATGAAGTCAGACTTTAAAGATATGGGAATATGCTATCACACATGAGATTTTTCATTTAGTTCTCAGAAGGAATAATACACTTGTGATTGATCAACAACATGAAGGTGTAATTCTAAGTTAGTTACAGTAGCCATACAACTACACTTCTATTAAACTCCATAGTGATTAATTTGTATGTAAGATATTGTTTATCCGTTATAGCAGTAACAATCTTAGACATGATTTAGTCATTCATACAATATCCATTACAAGTTACACACACTTGTTGGAAAAGCTCATCCCCTAATAATAAACTGATTAACCAGTACTTTAAAAGCTTAATTATTTTTGTGATAAAATAGGCATTGATACATTAAGATTTCATTTTATTTTTCAGGAAGCTGTATTGTCAGATCACGCCATGGTATCATATCATGCAATGGCTGTGCTGGCTGCTGCACGCAAAAGTGATCGTCTGTCAACGGTAAAGCTGGTTACAAAACTAACAAAATCTCCGTTACGGTCACCATATACATTATGCCTCCTTATTCGATACACAGCAAAATTGGTAGAAGAAGATCAAAATGAAGGGTCTGAAAGCTATATGGATTTTATTGAATCTTGCCTTCGACACAAATCTGAGATTGTTGTATACGAGGCTGCTCATGCTATAGTCAATTTGAGGAAGAGTGCTAAAGATCTTGCGCAAGCTGTTAGCGTTCTGCAGATTTTCTGTGGATCATCGAAGGCTACTCTTCGTCTGGCAGGAGCCCGCACTCTAGCTAAACTTACTGTTAAACATCCTAATGCTGTCTCAGCTTGTACAGTTGATTTAGAAAATCTCATTACAGACCCAAACCGATCAGTGGCTACTCTGGCGGTAACAACACTTCTTGCCACTGGAGCCGAAAGTTCCATTGAACGTTTAATGAAGCAGATATCAAGCTTCATGTCTGAAATATCTGATGAATTCAAAATTGTAGTAGTTCATGCCATCAGACGCCTCTGTTCAAAATATCCACGAAAACATGCATCATTGGCAGCATTCTTAGCTGGAATGCTACGTGACGAAGGTGGAGTAGAATATAAAACTGCAATAGCTGATGCAATAATTGCTCTGGTGGAAGAAAATCCTGATGCAAAAGAAACAGGCCTTGCTCATCTTTGTGAATTTATAGAGGATTGTGAACATACATCATTGGCTGTACGCATCTTACATGTTTTGGGCCGTGAAGGACCAAAAGCTCGTCAACCATCAAGATATATTCGATATATTTATAACAGAGTCATATTAGAATCAGGCCCTGTTCGTGCCGCTGCTGTATCTGCTGTTGCTCGTTTTGGTGCTTGTCGTGCAGAATTACTCCCAAATATCAGAGTACTGTTAGCACGATGCCAGTTAGATGATGAAGATGAGGTTCGGGACCGTGCCATTTATTACAGTGCCATATTAGACTCAGATGATCCTCAGCTTATTAATGATTATATAATCAATATTCCAAATCCTAACCCAGTGCTATTGGAAAAGGCATTACAAGAACACATGGCAACCACTCCCGATGAACCATTCAATATTCATTCAGTTCCTCAAGAGGAAGAAGTTAAAATTCCCGAAGAAGCTCCTGTTCAAATTGAAGCCCGCAAACCTGCTGTTGTCACTATTGAGGCAATATATGAACAATTACAGATCATTCCAGGCATTGAAAAGTTGGGTCCAATCTTTAAGAGTTGTGATCCGATTGACTTAACAGAACCTGAGACAGAGTATCGTGTAAGATGTTACAAGCATATTTTTGCCCAGCACCTGGTACTTCAGTTTGAATGTGTAAACACACTCAGTGATCAACTGTTAGAACAAGTACACATTCGCCTCGATCCAGTTCCTGGATACCAAGTTTTAGGCGAGGTTGCATGTGAACAACTACCCTTCAACTTGCAGGGCAGTGTGTACTGCATATTGAAATTTCCCACCAATCCCATGGAAACAATATGTTCTATTGGAGCAACATTAGAATTTGTTGTTCATGACTGTGACCCTACTACAGGGTTACAAGATTCTGGTGAAGGCTATGCTGATACATATCCATTAGAAGAAATTGAGATAGGATGCGCAGATCAGTTCCGTACCCGTGCTGCTACTGATGACTGGGACTCCTCATGGGAAAGGGCTGCTTCTGCTGCCGAGTCCTCTGATACTTTTGGACTATCCCAGCCAAATGTGGAGGAAGCTGCTAAAGCGGTATGTGAGCATCTCGGATTACCCAAGTCTGCTATTGGAGGAGATGCGGTTAAAGAAATCAGAGGAGGGGGCCTGTGGCGGCAAGGGACACCTTTTATGGTTAAAGCACGTCTTGTATCTAACCAAGGAGCAGTTACTATGCAACTTGTTGCTCGTTCACCTCGAGAAGATATTGCAACATTACTACTGGCTGTGGTTGGGTAATAGTTAAAGAGTGAAAATAGTTACATAATTTACAAGTTTTAAATGGTATTTATCTTTCTACTTAGTGTTAATGTATAAATTCTTTAAAAAGATGGAAACTGTTTAATATCTTACGGTGTTTATGATCCATTTTTAAAAATATCTTGTACATGTTATTCATAAATATTTCCATTATATTATTAACCCCTTTTTTGACTGGTACATAAGAGTAGAACACTGTGTACATTTTTAATATTCATAGAAATTACCATTATATTGTGTCATTAAATTTTCTTTCTCATTAACCAGTGTTTTTTATTGAAGTTCTAAATATAATATTACATATTACTTTTCAGTACATGTAATCACATTATTCAAATGGAAACTACCAATATGGTCTTTACACTTTTTAAACCTGACTCATAGAAGATGCATCACAACAGAAATACTTTTCAAACTAAATAACGACTCGCAGAAATTACATATATTTCTTATGTGCACTATGCGAGTAAGGGTGGTAGTACTTATACTGAGGATATAGATTCATGATCATAATCATCATTACCCTTCAACGTCCCACTATTGGGCTTGGGTCTTCTCTCAGACAGAGGGTCAGACCATAGATCTTAGAGAATATTATGAACTCCAAGATCTGCTGGTTCCCTCACGATGTTTTCTTTTACTGTTATAGCTAGTGATATTGTTATAAAAACCAATATAACTCAAAAATGTGCGTTACGGGGTTTGAACCCGGACTTCCCGATCGAGCGGCCGATTGATATCCAAGACATTTTGATTCTCACATTTAACAAGAAAGGCAGTAATGTTAAAATATACAGAACCCTATAACAGATATCGAATGCAATGTCATATAGTGCGTCGCATAAATATTGAAATAGCTATTAATTGACATAACCTTTTGGGTAGTCCAATACAAAATTCATTTTGTGAAACATTATTTCCGTCAGTTAAATGTTTTAAAGTAATCAATTTTGCTTTGATTCCTCATGTAACCTCATGTAACAAGTGAAACAAGAAATAACGCAATACGTGGGATATTTGAGCTAACTAAAAGGTCATACTCATTTTTCATGGTCATATTACAGTTATTACATACACCATTCTGTTTTTAGTAAGTTACATCTAGCTCTGTCAAACTTTTTTGTATCGAAATTCGACGTCAAATGCATTTACGCCATTCAGCCAAGGTGTCGAGGTAGGGAAGTGAGACTTGCACGGATGTGTCTTAGTACCTACTAAAGCTCATCGATGCCTCTTCAACAAATATAGAGGTCTCCAGGATCTTCCTAAGAACACACCGATGTTCTCCAGCGCACGCTTAAAGGCACCGGTCCAGCACTAACCTGCACTGTACTGGGGCAATATATGCTCCTAAGTTCCATTTTTGTCAGACAAACAGAGTATACACACTACCCTACTACCCTGCTACTATTCTGACCATCAGCTGCAAGTACATGCTCTATGGATTCTAGATAAAGTTTACCAGTCCTATTTCTACGGCTAGAATATTTTAGCGTATCGTGACACCAATTTAGACTTCAGGAGTAGCAATAAAACTATGGGCGTAGAAGTGGATTTATATATTGTTTATCTAATGGATATATTGGATATGTAGTTCTCATGGACTACAGCGGCTGCTTAACATTAGTACCCGCGAATAGACCGCGGCAAACAAGTCTTTAGCATAATTTAAGGTAGTTTGCGGTTGTATGAATATGAGCAATAATTATCTTTTAATATAAGGTGTAAGCAGGTAATTATTTTATTTTCGAATAATTTTGTAATACACCGCTTAAATTCTAAGCTACATAAAAAACGGAAGAAGTTATTTTTATTG
>DWJH01000177.1:0-13050 GCA_018248735.1 Tagiades litigiosa | reverse complement strand
CAGATAATACAGTCCATAATTAGGCACAATCAGGAGTATTGAATAGAATCTAGGGCATCTATATTGGATATTATTTTCTTTGTCCTTGCTACGTCCAGGTACCTTATACTACCACCCCACCTGATATCAAACAACTAAACTAAGTAAATTCCAAAATAAGTAATCTAAGGGGGGATATCACCAATGTGATCAAGTGTAACAATGATATTAGTGTGACGTATTTTATTAATTACTAATGCCAATTTAGGCAATATTAAAAGTGAGCCGATGAGGAAATAATTGATGACACAAACAGATTTATTACCGTAAAGTTTTTAATCGTGCTATTTATTTATAGATTTTCCTTCCGTATATTCGTCACGTGCGTTCAGAGCGGTAATTATAAAAATGGCCCTTGATCAGCGGGCGTAGAACACAATTTTTAAGACAAGAATTTCACGTGTTCGGAATGTTTTCGACTAATCGGTTTTGCTCGCACACTATTTCCTCCAATAGAAAACCTGGGAAACAAGTAATGACCAAGAGTGAGCTAGCTCTTGATGACGAATAGAATTCAAGCTTCTCGATATTAGTGTACTTGCACAGATGGTCTTGTTGTTGTTGTTTTGTAGTGGTTGTTTCGGCAACGAAATGTTTCTTTCTTTTGTGGGAACACTTCCCACATTATTTATATATTACTAGCTGTCTCGGCAGACGTCGTCCTGCCCGGAACAGCTTTAAGTGATATGCCGACAGCAGCGCCACCGAGTCCCATACCAACTCGGAAACCTTCTTTGAGAAACCTCATGCATAACAACTTTGCTAAAGATCATCACATGATCAAATGCATAGTCTACGATTCTATAAAGGACGCAGACAGACAAACACTCATATTTATTTATAAGAAAATGTATGTAGTTACTGGGTAGCTAAGCTGTCTTTCTTTCTTCAATGTTGTTCTGTTTGTTTCAGTGGACGGCGAGCCAGCGGGGTTGTCGCTGGGCGCGCGCGGCTCCCTCGGCCGCGTGCTTCTGCACGGGCTGCTCGCGCCCGCGCCCGCGCCGCGACACCACCTGTACACCGCGCCCAACACCGGTCAGTACACATCAATGTTCAATTTATACTTTATATATTCCCTCTGGTGTCGCATGGGTCCATAGGCGACGATGAACGCTGGCCGTCAGGTGGCCGTTGTGCTTTTAAGAGACTCCACCGAGGTACATGCTGTTTTAATACAAACTAGCTGTATCGGCAGACGTCATCCTGCCCGGAAACGCTTTAAACGATATGCAGACAGCAGCGCCACCTACCGGCTTTAATACCAACTCAGAAACCTTCATTGACTTATGCACAACAACTTTGCTAAAGATCATCACATGATCTAATGCAAACTTTACAATTCTATAAAGGACATACAGACAAACATTCATTTTTATATATTACCTCTGGTTTTTCACGTGTCCATAGGCGATAGGTTTGACACCATGGGTATCACAAATGTGTTGCCAACCTAGAGAAAGTCCCATGAAAATACAAACAATTATACAAGTAGCAAATATGCTACACCCACCTCAAACATCACGATTTTCATACATTTCTTCGCTTTAAGATTAATTTAGTTTCATTGAAAAAAATACCTTTTAAAACGCAGATTGAAATAACACCAAAATCTAGACATAAGAACCAGAGCTAAGATATTAGAACTCAAAGTTTTTCTTACAAAACATCGCGATACAATTTACGGAGTAGAAAAAAAATCTTGTTTCATATTCATACGCGTATTTTGCAAAGTGCGAGAACTCTCTCGCCAAAACAATCGTGGCATCGCGTCCCCCGAGACTGGCAAGAGGCGCGATTGCCTAATAAATACTCGAATATAATTCCAGCCCGTGTACCATGTAGCCCAGAATTAGGTCTCAGCTTAGACTCGCGAGAGGCTAATATGTTTTTCTCCGCGAAAACTTTTTTATGCGCGCCGCTGTCGACGGAGGCGTTGCGGCAACCTTAATTGTTGCTACTAATGAAAACTTGACTGTTATGTACGTACGTGAAGCGTAATGGCTAACTACGTCGCTGCCTTGAAATTGAACATTGTTTAAGTTAGGTTCCACAATATCAACTAGTTATTCTGTAAATATTTTAGTTTTCCAAATGACATGTTGGATTTTAGCAAATTACTTTTGATCTACTTATCACATTTTAAGTGAACATAACAACTGACATAAAAAAGCAATTGCTTAAAAGTATACAATTAAATACACAAAATACGAGTATGGTTTCGTAAAGTGTATGTAAGATATTTGGAACAACAGAAGCAATAATGACGTGTCATATATTTCTTGTTTGTTTTGCTACACGGACAAAACCGGGATACGCAGCTAGTGTTGAATAAATTGAAAGTAGCGAACGAAATCTGAAACAGTACTCGAGCTATCAGCAAAAGGGAATCCAGTCACGCATCGAGCTAGCGATCTCAAAGGGCGTCTCGGACTAAATTGATGTTCCAGGAATTTTTCGATAAATACATTACAATGGAACATGAAAGGTACTCGGCTGGCTGTCTCAAACACGGGTCATCACGCTTCGAGTGGACCCTAAGCCTTTGTTCCAGATGATATTAGACGAAATACCTATTTGATATCGCCATGACGACGACAAAACTCCCGATGGAAAATTTATTATGTACAACGGCTAATGTGATGTGATTGTTATTTTAGATAGCCGTAGAAGGGATTCGAAAGGTTTATCGTGAAAGAAAATTCTATTAAAGAACGTTGTTAAGCATCGCATTTAATATTCCTTGTTGTTTCTTACACGAGAGCGTAATCCCATAAAGAACGGAGTCGATTACCGGGGATTAGTAAAAAAAGGCTCATCGCAAATCTGGTGGGACGTTTCATCGTCTTACAGCTGTATTATTTACTTAAGACATCTTATCTCGTCGATTCGTTCAATATGAAGCAACGGAAATTAGGTGGAGACGGACTCTTGATCCGAGATGAAAGCAGCGGACCACCGGTTAAAGTATATAAAATTCGGACCTCAGGGGACGTAATTTCCGACTGCGACGCCAGCGACACGGCAGATTAGCCACGCGTTTTACGTGTCCTTGTGTTACAAAAGTGCTTTTAGTAAAACAATTTGAAGATAGACAATCTATAGACGTTAGATATTTTATACAAGCAGTAATATATCATGTTCTTTTATATACTACTCAGTAAAGACGTAAATAATATTTAGTATATACTCTGTGGACTCAATAAACCAAAGTGGCTCTTGGCCAAGTAGTTTGTAACTTAAACATAATCTTTACACACTTTTAAAGACCTGTAAAGCAAACAAGCATGCCAATTCACCTACTGTTAATTGCTACTGAATATATTAATAACATCCAGAAACAAGACCATATATCCAGCAGTCATCCACACCCTTAAGACTACAGAAAATAGACATAGAAGAAATACTGACATCAAACCTAAATGGGCTCTAGAGGAAAGTGGTGACGTATCTCTCTATAAATCACAAACAAAACATACCAAGACAAGTAGCGTAGAAGCGAGCGCGAAACCCGCAATACATCACCTACGCGGCATCTACAGCTAGGCTATAGCCTGACTATCTGAACCATCAATCCTGAGTAGTACGACGCGTCACAACAGATCGTCCGACGGCCGCATGAAAAATTCATAAATACCCGACAAGGAAGTGCGGGCAATCGATATCCACAGCTGATCCCGCCCAATGTCACGACCGCGACGGCTCCCGCCGGGGGTGCTGGGTGCCCCACACCCCACCCCCACCCGCCCCACCCCACGCACCCACCCGCCCCCCCTTCCGACCATCCCCCCCCTACGTAACAGAGATACTTTCCCGCGCCGTAGACGAAAGTATCCGTAAATACGTACGTAATAGCCGCAACACTCAACGACTTGTAGTCTTGGTAGCATAGAAATGTGTTCGCTTGGTGTTACTAGCTGAAGTGTCCTGGTTCAAGTCCCGGCTGCGGCGCGTGTTTTTGGTCATTGTTGGATGTTAATATTATTACGCCATAAACGAATAATTGTTTATGATGTTATTCTCATTATATTTATTGTCTTAGGTTTGTAAAAAAATGTAAAAAGCGAATACAAAAATAATTATAAAAACCCAATGTAGAACCCCACCAGCAGATTGATAATTCATGCAGATGTTTTTAATAAATATTGCAGAATGAAGTGACCAAATTGTGAGCAGTAATATTTAACAATTCCCTACTTTCACTTTTTTTTTCACTTTCGCCAAACCCTTCTGCTGCGACGTCATTTGTGCAGATGTCCCGACGGTCCATTTGACCCTCAATGTGCATTTTCATGCAATTATTGCTAGTAACCCTCCACTGCGATGTGGGTGGATTATGACCCAACTTGCACAAGGAATAATAATATTCTTAACGTGGAAAGGGTTCGCATATCACATTGTCATCGCACAAAGCTTTTGATTGATCGCTCCATGAATCAACGTGTCAACTCTATTTATTTTGGTTCCACGAAACATATATTTCATTTATTTTGTACATAAACTGCTTATTCACTATGAAAGCGTAAATAAAATAGTTGTTTATCATACCCTGTCGTTCGAAACAAAAATTGATTATATTATATTGTTTCATGTTCACACTTTTTTTACAAATCACACAATTTACGTAGAAAACAACGTTGACCATTTTTTGTACACATATCAAAAATCACATGTGTACTTTAAAAATTCGCCTGCTAGAGCTAAAATGCGGTAACGCGATACGTAATCTGTTAACTGAGATAACAAATATTGTTGTGCAAAATGTACACGTTTAACCCAAAAGCGGGCGGCATCACAAAGTAACCCTTACAATGTGGCACCGGGTCATCGGGGCCCGCGGCCGAAATCCAAACACGCAACATCCTAAGCAAACAATTGAAAAGCGCAGATGGTTGCACACGTTGCGCGATCGCACATTTTCACTAGAAACGTGTAGTTTTTATGCAAAAATGGGTTACACTGCACCTTGCGGTGCAAAATCGCCGCATCATCCCGTCACAATAGACGCTAATCTGGGCCGCATCTCGCTCCGACGCATCATTGCATCTCTTTCTTCTTTTGAACCGGCCCCGGCTGGTTTCCGGAGCTACTGACACTTTGAAATTAGAATGTCACGCGTGGGCGCACAAACGCAACCCATTGTCGGGCTATTGAATAAGAAGTATTCGCAACGTGTATTGTACGGGTTAATTATGACTATTTCGGAACGGATACTCCGGAGGGTCTGTGTTTATTTATAAATATTTTAGCGCACCGACCCTTTCAAGGAGCTTTAGTTCTAAAATTTAATAAATTAATCGGATTATTCAACAAATCGATAGCGTTCATCGAGGTTACCTTAGCGTAAGACTTTCTTGTTAGCATGAATTCATAATTAATAATACTACAATGCGATTTATGATTTACTAAGCAATTATTGTGCTAGAAATGTTAATCTTATAATAAATAATATGTCAATAAAATATTTCTCACTTAAAAGTATATGTTATCTTGTACGTATTCTTTCTTTAAGTAAAAGAATAAAAAAAAATATTTACTATCGGTATAATTCTTACGAGGTTATTCAGATTTATTCGCCGCACATAAATTTAGTGTTCAACTCTCACCAACGGCACGTCTAAATTATTCCAGTACCTAAGTGGAATTACCATCTTAAAGGAGATAAATGTCGGAGGGAGCGACAGCGAAGGGGTTATCAAAATATTCTGACGGACAGATCTCTGTCCGACCCTTCATAGGAAACATTAGTTTGGTCTCCCTTTTAACTTGAATGTTTAAAACGATAGTTTACACTAAAAAGTTCTCTATTATTAATCATAACATTAAATATATTGAAAAAATTTGACATAGTCAAGTTAGTAGTATTTTTGACCGACTTCCCAAAAAGCAATAGGTTTTTTTTCCTACTGTATGTATGTTTTTTATTTGATAAATTAACATCTAGTCTACCTGATGTTAAACGGCATAGCTTATCGAAATCCACCACTGACCTAAAAGTAAATCAATGAGTCTTTATAATTCAAACACGATCCGAGAACGGTCAAGATGCAATGATTTATCTAAAGACCTTGTCAGCGTCCACATATCTCAAACCGAAAGGCGAACAATTACAACATACTCGTAAATATGTGACAATATGATGGCAGTGGTTAATAAAATTTAATATGGAAGCGCGGAGCACAATAAAACAAGATACATTAAGAGTTTACTAAGAGTAAATCAAATTTAACAGATCGTTATGAAAGCGGTGTCAAACGTAGATAAGGAAAGAGGCAATGATAAATACAGATTCAATGCGGTTAATAAATTTTCGATACCCGCTAGAGATTAAGTGTGACGTGTTATTGAGATCACGGCTTGGATAATGAATGTTGCGTAAGAAACTAGTGTGATATGTTATTGCGTTTTGGATGTTAGTTACGCGATTGTTCGACAAGTGACCGTTCGCTCTCACGGGCGCTCCGGGCACCATCTCCACGTGTACACATAACGGCTTACGTACATATCTCACCGCATGATTATTCATATGCAAACAGATTCTAAGTCTCCATTCGCACGGATTATGGTCTAACGCCGCTTTTTGCACAATGGCAATGGACAGCGGTCAGTCCATAAAGATGGTCCGATTAAACGGGGTGGGTACTTTTGTCCCTCTTTGTGCCATCGTCCTAATGGGACCGCATTCCGCGCTGACCGGTAGACCTGATTCGGCACCCCAAGGGAGTGCGATCATTATTTATAGGTAATTTATTATTATTTTGATACGGGAGATGAAAGGGTCGGTACAATGCGCTGGTTCCGTGTTGGCCGTTGGCGAGCGTGCGCGGACGCTGCCGGCTGTCGACTTGGTAACCAAATCGATGAAGAAAATCAAATAAAATGATGTCCTTATTTATTTTTTAAACCATGTGATACATTAACTATGAAGGATTAATGCAAGGAAAGAAAATCACTATAATAATAATTAGTTATAAGGTAATTTCTGGTTATTTCTGGTTATTATATCTAAAGCTTACATTTAGCCTGAAAACATGGCCTCACTTAGACACTGGTGACACTACAGTTGTCGATACATTAGAAAGTATTTCCGCGCTATTTCCATAAAAGAGAAGTTGCTCCAAAAATCTTTCTTAAAATATAGAAGTTAACGACCTAATCGATGTCAGTTGTTATTGCGTTTTTTATAACCTAAATAAAACAATAACAAAAACATTTCGCGTCTCACAGCTGCCGGTGGCCGGGTACCCTTCATCCGTCTGGAGGTGAGCCTGTGACCGCTGAGGAACCATTGAATTCACTGTGTACGTTGGTGTGTTCAGCTGTGCAACAAAATAAAAGCATGTCGCCCTTCAAATGATTTCGATGACACACGAGTATCGTTACTTTATTTAGCTCTTTTAGCAGTACCGTAACACGCTACGTTCGAAATATGCAGTATATAATATGAGAATGTACGCTAATCTATAAATAATACGAGTGTGCCCTGGAACTGCACAAACTTGACCCAGCAGTCCTTTTTCTATACAGGCGACCTTTATCAAGAAGATATTCCTCTAGTACGGATGAAGCGATTTGGGATTGGATTTGCTAAGGAATATGGGAAGCTACTACAAATAAATATATTTAAAAAACAAATTGAGTATTAATGAGACGTACACACACAAACAAACAAACTTTGAATCTAGTTGCTACCGTGCAATTAGGACCACACTCAGGTTACTGAGTAATACACATGAATTGTTTAAATAAATATTGTACATCGAATGTACTCTTTAATGTGAACAAATTGCTTACGTCAAGCGTTAGTACCCCCACCGTTTGTGTTTAGGCAATGTTAAGCCTTATTAAGCCAGGGCTTTCAAGCAACTAATCACGCTAGACAGCCGGTTGCCCACTAATGGACATCTCCGCTAAGTCCAGGCTGAAACGTGGTGGAATTTCCATTAAACGATCGCCGATAGTAATTAAAAACAATTTTGTTTTATCCACACACATTTTTATATATATAGACTGCTACAAACGGGCTGTCGGCAATTTAGTGTTAAATGTTGGAACAAATATAATTTAACCTTCTTAAATATGAAACATCTGGACAAGGCAACACATCTGTAATCAAAAGATAATTTACAACAAATATTCGCATATAAAGTAGAAGTTGGAAAAGTAAAAATTTCTTAAAAAGATTCGGGAGGGCTTGGAATGATTTAGCTAATTCAAAATATTAAAATTTTAATTATTATTCTTTTACACACAACTAGAGTTAGTGAACACACAAATAGAGGTCGGACGTAGCATTAAAATTTTGAATAAACAATACCCAAATAACATCCGGTCAACGATTCCGCGCCGGGTTCGTTGCAAGCGCATTATGGGTGCACAAAGCCCGCTCAGTTTAAGGAACGGTTTAAGCTACTAGTTTATTATTCGGTGCTGCGCGCTATTCGGTTGATTATACACGTAACACTATTCCATTGAACGTTTAAATGGTCAAGCTGACCGGTCCGCGAGGCCGGCTCCGCTTCCCGGTTCCCATAGCCATTGTGAGCATTGAAGGGTTGACAATGGCCACAAAAGGGTGTGGACAGCGGCCGTCGCACCGGTCAAATGGTCACCGCTCGTAATACCGGCATAGTTTCAATACACAAGGAAACGTATGAATAACCAGCTTTCTTTCGCGTCCTAGCCCGACGATTATATTATTTAAATGCCCGACAACCGTTATTCGTCAAACTTTTTTATTGCGGCCCACGGACATGAGAAAGTGTCGGCCCACCGCTCATTACCATGATCTTGTTATAAAACTACTGAGGACTCTTATCGACTGTCGTCTGTTCGACCAGAACGCATTTTAAAAATGCACGTTTTTAATTTTCGCTTCCCAAAAAAAAGTTTTTGATGTACCTAATTTATGTTTAATTTCGGTTACAAAACCATTGTCAACAAGTTCACAAGTAGGGAAAATGATAATACATACAAGAAATAACATATTCACATTACAGGCAAGGTATATTAACATTTTACATTAAAATTCACCAAATGGTCATTCATCGCGACCAAGACAAACCAATGTGTCGCATTTCGGATGCAAAAAAATGCAACCCCTATCTAACCCCTGGCCTATTCGACCCGAAGACAAGAGAATCTGCATAATCGTAAATTAAAAACATACCGTGCATTTTTGCATGACAATTGAATGCGCTGACCGTACGAATTAATTCCCACACTAAAACAGGTTAAGTGCAAGTGCATAAGATTTTTGCTTTCATCTAATGACAGATGAGCCATTGTTCAACTGACCGTTGGTCTAAAAGACCGCAGCATTGCTGCACATTCTCAGGGTTGCATGCAAATTGTTATGCAACGGATGACCGTTAGATTGTACAATAGTTGATGCTGAGTAATTTAACAATTTTAACGGCTGGTACTCCATATAAAAATTATATGCAAATTTCATTCTAAGTAACAGTTCTGTTATTCTTATTTGAGTTGTTGGACAGTTTCCTAGGATTTTCAATAGATACAATTATAATGCTATACTCCATTCCATCTATTTCCATTGTTTTGCTATACTAGCGTCAAATTCTATGAACTAGCATTTGCGAGTTGTCACAGTTATTAATAAATTCGTTTAATAATTATACTTCTCGTAATAAATTGTAATTGTTTAATTGTTGGGACAGTTATTATTGGCGCAAATATAAACATCGCCATACATGTGACAATAATAAAATACTTTTGCATTTTTAATGAAAATTACGCTCAAACAAGCGCAAATAAATATGTCACACGATATTAATAAAAAGTTTTATTGTTGGTCCTTAAGAATACCTGAATTTTACAACGGATAAACCGCCTCTCCTGTCCTGCCTCTCTTAGGACAATCGTCCTGTTTGAAGTACAGTTGTCATGAGATGCAGTTGTCACTTAACATCAGGTGAGCTGCACGCTCGTTTGCTACTCTTTACTGAATAAAAAAAACTTGATAAAGTCTAAACAACCTAGATTTCAGGAGTAGCAACGCTCTGTGACCGGCCTTTCATAGGACAATCGTCTCATTTATAGTGGGCTACAGTTGTCATGGGCTGCAGTAGTTTGCTACTCTCAACACGTACTGGTGTCGAGGACGTGTAGTGACGTGAGTGTTGTGTTGTCAGGTTCCCTGCCCCCGTCGCCGGCGGACAGCGGCGTGTCGGACGTGGAGTCGTCGTCGTCGGGCGCGGGTTCCGCGGAGGACGCGAAGGCGCGCCTGCAGCCGCCGCCGGCGCCCTTCCACGCGCCCTTCCTGCCCTTCTACCAGCACCACCAGATCGCCACCTCGCTGCACCACCACGCCGCGCACCCCAGGCCGCCCGGTGAGTACCACAATACTCTCTACATTGAAACTTGGCAGCGATTGCTCGAAGCAGGGCTCTCCAAATATCCACACTAGGCCATACTATAGCCACTATTACTTATTGGTATAAAAAAGTATATTAGGTCACCGTAATATACATCTAGGGATAGAAAAAAAACAGGATTACTGACCTAATAATCACTTATACATTATTATCACTTACAATAATTTAATTACTACTTACAAAGTAGATTGGAAAGATAAAGTTTTGATAAAGTTTTAGATTTGATACAAGTATACCGTTGATATGTTTGATTTTTAACCTGCTTCCCAGAAACAAAGAGGTTATCAATTCATATATGCTTGCATATATGCATATATGCTTTTTCGTTTGTTGTTTTTTAATGCATTTTTAACAACTATAAACGTCAATATTAGTTTACCGTTTGGCAACGTTTTGGATAGCCCTGCTCTTGTGGAATAAATATTTGCGTTTTGAAATACAGACAAAGAACAAATCGCTGAAAAAATGGATTAAATTCACTGGTATACTAATATATTACTATAATATAAACTGTAGTTCAGCTAAATTTAATTAATGTAATTGACTATCCGCATTGCAACGTAATAGAATATACCTAACCTAATTTGCTGTGAGACCAGAGTATTAATCAATAATTAATTAGAAATATATTACTTTATGACAATGTAAATATATACTGTGAATTAAGCATTAGTGATATTTATAATCTATGTATTTTAATTCATTAATCAGGATTGACACAACTATAAAGAGAAGTTTTAGACCCATTTCAATGTCTTATAACTTGTATACCTATTAAAACACGCGCCCTATAGGTCTGTTGGTTGTAACAGTCTAACCATTCTGAGTTCGATTCCCGCCGCGGTAAACATCTATTTGTCATTATTTTCAGTTGTTGGGTGTTTGTGGTTATTAGGAATATTACAAAGTTTTCTTTAATTAAGAAGTTTATTAAGAATAGTAAACAAATTTATACCTATTCGTATTATTTCTGTGATTGGCGAGAAAGTTTCGTTCTAAGAATTAACTTTTCGGACAAAAAAGTTATATCCGTAAGTAACTTGTGTACTCACGGTGTTTCAATTAGATTGGTAAATTGTATATTTATTACGTTCCGTGGACTGTGTTCGGAATACACAACAATCGGTTTTTCCGATCACATATCCGTGTACACAAGCTCACATCTGCTACGTACTATAAAAACGAATTACCACAATTTTGTTTGAAGTCTTATAGCGTACTCCTTCGAAAGTAATGTACAAAAGTCTAAATACAAAAACACCATGGTGCAATTGTAAACAACGTTATTTTTGAACGCTACCAAATTTTAACACTTTGAAATATAATTAAAAAGTTTTATTTTTTAACCGACTTTCCAAAAACCAAGAGGTTATCAATTCGACCCGTATGTATGCTTTTTTTAACTGTTTTATTTCATAGACGACCCGATGGTCTGATGATTGTAACACAGTCTGACGAACCAAAGTTGGGTTCGATTCCCGGCGGGGGTGACTATTTATTTGACAGAAATATTTATTTTCCGATGTTGGGTGTTGTGGTGTGTATGTGTTGTCCATGCCACCCGCGACACAGGAAAACCTAATGCGGGGGTATGAGTGTTTTTTTTATTCACTAAAGAGTAGCAAACGAGCGTGCAGTTAACCTGATCTTAAGTGGCAACTGCAGCCCATGACAACCGTAACCCACGTCAAACAGGACGCATGTCCTAAGAGAGGCAGGTCACAGCTGCAACTCCTGAGGACTAAGTCGCCTCAAATATCCTGGGTATGAAGTTGAAGAACTGTTTTCCTTTTGTGCAGTTATTTAAGTTAAAATAGATTTTATTATCTTCAAATTTCTTATAATAGACTAACTAACTAAAGAGATTGATTGATTGATTTGTCAGTTTACGTATACTTGAGGTCGATTCAAATCTCTAAGGGTTAACTCGAACGGTTGACGAAAGTTTGGACAGAATAGATGGATCGCATCGAAGACGATGCATTAAAACAAAAATATAGAAAGATTACTTTATTCAATGTCAACGTGCTTACAAACGAACATACAAATCACAATAATAACTTTATCGAATAGTGTTTAGAAACTGACAACTTTTTTAACCGACTTCCATAAAATAAAGAGGTTCTCAATTCGATGTTTATATACGTTTTTTTATATTTTTTTATTTAAATTTCTATTACATGTAATATACAAATTAATAAAAAGAAAAAAAAAAAGAGAATCTTTATTCCTACGTAATACAAACAAGTCATACAACAATAAACAACAACAATAAAAACAAGAAACAAAAATAAAAATAATTACGATAATATAGTATGAAATATATAAATATTTTTGCGTGAAAGTCCGCCAAACATGTTCACATACTAACTAACCTTCGCATTTATAATATTAGTAGGATGTATGTTAAAATTTGACTTGATTGATTGATCCCTGAGATTGTTAAGTCTAAATAAATCTCATAGGGATTTACTAACGAAAAGAACGAACTTTCAACAGTAAAGATCGATCACCGCGTATGAAACGTAATGCAGAAGTTGGTTTTGAATTCGGTAGAGTTTTTGTTTCGGCAATTTGTAATATTAGTTAAGAAATTGCTTTTGTTTACGGCTCGACG
>DWJH01000176.1:0-13070 GCA_018248735.1 Tagiades litigiosa | reverse complement strand
AGTCGGGATAGATTCTATCACCACTAAATGTATACAATACATACATAGTAGTTGTTAGGGTTTAAGTACCTAACGTTTATAGACAAAACTACTTTTAAGAGCGTTCACAATATACATTTTGGAGGAAAAGTAGAATACAGCTTGATATAATAAGATGACTATCCGCTACCCTCGCGGGGGACTGACGGGCAATACGTGGATGATCGATGTGAATTCGTTGACAAAGCATTCGCGCGCACCAGCATAAGAAAATATATTAGACACATATCGAATATACATATAATATATGCAATATTGATATTTAAGAGTTGTTCCTGTGGCATTAGTGCTGATTACACAAATTTATAGTGACGCAGACTTGTTTGTGCACTTGTTAGTCCTCTGTCACATTTTAATTGCACCGGTTGAGAGTAAATGCAGCAATCTTTTTTTTAATAAATTCACTATTCATCTATGAATCACCGACCTAGAAGAAAAGCTAGAGTTATTAAACCTTCTTTTTAATGCTACTGCTAAACAAGTTCTCGAAAGTACTTGTTTAGGATTTGCACGCTACTGGAGACTTTTTGGTCACCATCATTTAAAGTCTTATTTTACATCGAGTGATTTAACGGTAACTACAAAACATAATCTGTTGTATAATGTGTGTAAATAAAAAGTGCTAACTTTGTTAATTTACTGTAACATTTCTTAATTCTAAATTCGATACAAAATACAGCGTCCTCGGAAAGAAAATAGATAAGAATACCAATCCGAAGTTAAGGCATGATTGTCTTCGTTTACAATAGTAGAACTATCAAAACAATAAGAATAACCAATTCAATTCGAAGACCTCAATTTGTACAAAAGTATTAAGATGAAAGACGGAAATATCAAACAATAATTGTATCCCCCGAGAGGACTATATGTTTGCGGAGATTATGAATGAATTAGTTATGAAGGTGGGTGGAGAGGCGTAATTGGCTGATTCTCTTATCTACGCGATGGGTACCTAATAATCTATACAAATAATAAAACTTTATAACCATCTTTATGTAGAAGGTATAAATAAAAATGGTTAGGGGCCGTTTATATATAAAGATGTTAGCAGTTGTAGAATTTATCAGCCAATTCTGATTACCACAAGAAATATACAGCAAATGCGGGAGTTGCGTGTGTCTTGCTATTATTTCCGCTTGGGCCTCACCTTGCCTGATATGGGAAGGCCGATAAAGAAATTACGAGTAAATTTGAAACCCCGGCCTTGGCCATCGATGTTATCGACTTGCCTACTTGTTTATTAACCAGTGTCAAGACCAAATCATGACATTGACATTGTTTATTTGGATCTTTCGACGATAAAACCGTTTTTTTCGTATATTTCTTGTGACTATAGTTCCGTGTATTATTAGAGTATTAGAGTGTTATTAGAGTATAAAAACAATATGTTTTCTATTTTCATGAGACTTACTTTAAATACTGCAATTACTTTAACCAAGAATTGAATAGGAGTCTTTGTAATCATCTTTAATCATGATTTTCAAATTAAACGCAGAATTTGTTATACGACAAAAATAGTATGTTATGCACGTATTATATTCGATCAGTTAAAGTATATTATTCCTTGCTTTCTTTTCTTATTGCTCCACAATCTACAAGACAGGATTGCGGCTTTAGCGGGCGTCAGGCCTAACTTGTCAACTATATCGTATTTGCGGGGATTTCACTTCACAAATGTCTACTTTCCGCGACTTTTTCAGAATCTTTTCTCAAAGGGCTATCATACGTCGAGGCAACAAATAAAATAGAAAAGGTTTACACCTCACACCGACTTTTTTCTTTTATTTGTTGTGAAATATCTAAGTTTGTATATTGCGTTCGTCCATTGGGTGTTTGTCTTCCTTGGTCTTTATTGTTAAGTGTTCGCTTTCGAGAAATAGATTACATAGAATACAGTTTCCCTTCGTTGCTTTATTATGTAACTAAAACGTTTATATTTTAAAGAAATGAATGGAAAATTATTACAAATAAATAACTACTAGTAAATAGTTATATGTTTACTTACGTCTACTGCCTTTTTCGAGTAATGATAAAGTAAGTACCAATTTAGTTTACTAGTAAATATAATTTTAATGACGAAACTATTTTTAATACAGTAGGTCTAATATGATATATCTATATGAACTATCAACGGTTTGATTTATAAAATATATTATGTAGTAGTAAAGACTACTTACTTTTCCATTTGTATATTTTATGTACATAGGGATGACAAACAAGGATATGATGGCTACCAAAGTAGTCATCATATCTAAGAAATACGTACAACGTGAAGTGAATCACATTGGCTTTAGCATTGAAGAATTATTTATTTAACATCCTTTTTAAAAGATACCATATCAAAGGGTAATGGTAACAAGTCAGTCAGAAATTTATTCCTTCCTTGCCTAAATAGTTTATGGATATTGTGGACATTTGTACGATAAAGTGGATTGCATGCTCACTTTTTACTCTCGGTTGTAAGAATAAATAAAGCAAATAATTAAATTAAGCAGAATCAGTGTACAGTTACAGTTGCTCTCTGGTGCTGAAAATTTTACGTTATTTTTTATTTATTTTCAAACACAAATCCATTTTCATCTCGTGTGTCAAATGAATTCAAGCATGTGATTGGCCAATTTGAGCGTCATGACAACCGGTTAGATGGCATACACGACCTACGAACACCATCCATCACACTGTTAACGAGGGTTGTTACATGACGCGCATTTCCAAAAGCTTTTATTCTATTCGACGTCGATATAAGACGTTTGACATTTTCTTTACCCTTATCATTTCATATTGAGCCTTGTTAGCAGCGAATAGGTGGCCATTTTGTAATATGAACAATGCATGAAGATATAATATTAAAATTAAATTTTGTTGAGTCATAAAATGGATTATTACGATCACTGTCGAAGTACAACATTATACTATTTTTGAATATTCCAGAAAAGATAATTTTTCGCGCTGTCTCGCTGACGTATTATAATTCAAAATTAACGCATTTTATGTTAAGTGAAATGTCTAATTTGTCGTTCAATTGTTTCGTATTTCTTGTGTTGTACTCGTATAGTGTTTGTAATAGAAACATTAAAATTGGCATTCCTAATCGTAATCGATTTAATCAATTGACATCAATTATTTCGTTTGTTTTCAAAAGATTTTCACAAAAACAAATGCCCAAAGTTCTTTATTTTATTTAATATTCTAAAGTTGTAACGTGTTATGCGACACCCCGTTGGCACTACGCACGCTACACTGAAAGCTATGCTACATTGCAGATCGTTACAGTTACTATTGCTCAGCATTTCAATGCAATAGGCATATTTTTTCATAGATTTTGGCGTACCATTAAACTACGGAGACGTGCTCATAAAAGATATTGCTGACATGAATTGAATATTATTTATACGTATATCGCAAAGAGTGCCCCGGGTTGCGGAATATTTCTTATAAAAGAATATTATTTTCTTTCGATACAGATTATATGAATAAGAACAATGAGAAATCTATTTGCTATACAAACTATATAGAGAATATTTTTTTTATAAGTTGAAGTGGTAAATATTTACGAAAATGATATTGAGCAGTAATTTAGCGAATCAGAAATTCAAATAAAATATAAAAAAAATAATATAGGTACATACTCGTATATAAATGTTTTATGAGAGATAAATAAAGAATAAAAAAACGAATATTATGTTCTTGGCTGTAAACCGACTCAAATTTAAAGTTATGATATAAGAAAAGTGTAAAAATAAAGATAAAATGAAAACATGTTCCAAAAGCAGCTATCTCTGCTTTATTAAAAAGAGGAGCCATTTTTCTTCATTTTAACTTTGATCAACATTAGTTTCTTCTTTTTTGTCAAACTCATTATATCACTAGAATAAAAGCGTGTCCCTTTTTTCACCTGTTGTAAGTTTAATAAGAAATGCGAGATTTTCCCGATGCAATTTTAAAAAACTTTTCAAATAGCTTTTGAGAAAAATCGGCGACGTATTGTTAATCTCCTGTTATTCTCCACGTTCATAGTCAACGTTGCTAAGTGAATATTACTAATAAATACACCGGTTGATACGTTTCAACATTTGTGTATCTTCTAAGAGGATCTTCTATAATCCCTCTCAAAGGGTGGATTATTGTCATTACGGATAATGAGGTCATTATATTTATATCAGTTGTTTCAGTTGTCCTTATAGAATGATTTAAGCAATAGGATTTATTACTCTTTAGCCCTAATCCCCGAACCTTTAGTTCCTTTATGTCAAATGTCAGATAACGATATCTTCAGAGTTACTTTCGACTAAGCCGAAGATAATGAAGGTAAAATATGTAGGCATTTCTTTGATTTCAACGGCAACAACGGTCTCGATTTTTATGTTAACATGTGGTAGTAGTATCTTTGATAAACACTACTTACAAATAACGTTAGACAGTTTGAACGTCTTTCCAGTACGTAGCGTAACATTCTGAATTCATAGATCAGGTGTTGCTTAAAGTAAGAGCTACGAAATTCTTTAGTAGCAAACATTTGTCAAAGAAAAAGGTTCGTTGAATCGGACCGTCGGCGTCGGTTTCATGACGTTGAATTCATCATACAAATAATGTTCTAGTTACGTGCTCATATCTCAAGATATTATTCGAGAAGCTCTTAATTGAGTAGCCTGTAATTTTACCGAAAAGCCTTACGTCAGAACGCCCTGCCTGTAATTATGCGATACCAGCCTTTGGGTATGTTCATTTGACTTCGCTTAATAGGAGGTTATATCAATTTTAGTCTATTCAACTTTATTGTTACTGTAAGTTATGTCGTCTCACGAGTCTATTATATCAACGAAAAGAATATCATTATAAAATGTTATAAAATATTAACAACTTTTAAAACTTAATGCACCTTTGTTCTCATTAATGTCACTTTTATATAACCTAGTGTAGAGTAAAGGTAACTCTGCAGCGAACTATATACTTACCAAGAGGCTGACCGACAAATAAAAGGTACCCTAATGGAATTTCGATGTAGATCAGCTTCAACTTTTCTCTTCTGGAATATTAAATGTTACGGACCGAGGTTCTATAAAATTAGAATAATATATAAGGCTTTATCTTTGTACTTAGTCTGACGTTAAACGTATTGATTTAGTTAACAATAAATTTTAAAATTCGTAATTTAATTCAATACAGTAAAAATCAGGTAAAAGTGGTTATAAGATAGAACATTATTACAATATCATTGGAATTACAAGGTTTATTTTCTCGTAGCCGGATAGTACGCGATTTGTTTCGAGTGTACGTAGCGTCAGGTCAAGGTTGCATTAGTGCAATGTCATTGGATTTACTAAGTACATCAAATGTTAAACTGTTATGCGTTGACTCACCTTACTGTGAAGCAGTGCGTGTGCCATGAGTCAGACCTCACGTAGTTTTACTAAATCTGTTTAGCGCGAATAGCTAAAACATAAAAACGAAGTGCATATAATTTAGTAGACAAGGTACCAGACAAAAGCGTTATATGAAATCTGAATAACCTGTAGAAGCAAAAAATATTGACTCTTAGGAAAATGTTTCACGCCCAAGGTGGCTGGCTGTTTGCTAGTCCCCGTAGTTCCAAAGAAGCAAATTTTATGATCTCAAGAATGGGTATACTTGCAATTGGTAATACTTGCAGTTTCGTCAGCAGTCAGTACACGTTTTCATACGTGTCTCATTACCATCTTCACAACCAACCTGTCTTAAGCGGCAAACAATACACAATAGAACAATCTCACTGAGAAGATTAGGCATTAGTCTACTACTTTGACCAAGTGTTGTTTGGTAGACTTAAAGGTACTTTCGATAACATTATGAACTCTTCGGCTTGAAGGTTTCTTAACGATATTTTCTTTCATCGTTATAGTTACCTATATATTAATTATTTCAAACGCATATATCTCGAAAAAGTCCGAGATCTGTGCGTTGGGTTTTAAACTCCTGCCGTCCCCATTAGGACACCGGATTCTTTACCATTAAACTATTGCCGCTTCTACATGTACTCCTTGTCAACCACTAGCTCCAGGGTCAAGACTATTTACTTTTCGTTTTCAAACGTGACGAGACTGGTTAACCGTTTCAATTCAATTTATCTAAGAATCTCTTTTTCCAATCAAGTCCTTATCTTTAGGAAGGTTGAAATATTTATCATGATTTTCCTTAAATCAAATTCGTTATATTAAATCGTGGGCCGGGAACCTCTAGAATATTTTTTGTAGCTGTAATAAAATAATATCTTTTTATCAAACAAATGCGGCTTTAACCTTATATGCTAGATATCTTGATTTTTTTCGCTACAAAACCATGTTCGTAAATAAAATAAACTATGTAACGTGATATTTTTATTAGAGTAAGGTTCGCCGAGGAATCAATCACCCAACGCACCAGACAGATCGATGAATCGACTTTAGTCCGCCGTTTTTACGTCGTAACTCAGATCTAATTCATTAATATGATTTTGTTTTTGTTTACTTTTGATCTCTAAATAAAGTTGAACAAGGCATTACTTTCTGTTGTTGTCTTTTAATGTTCATTATTAGTTGCATTTAATTGATATAAAATTCGACTATATTATGATGTAGTCTAGTAGCTTTACTACTTTCGGGACAATATATGATTTTTTTAACATTCCGATTTGGTAAAATTGTCTTAAATACATGTGAAGAAGTGATAATACACTTGACGGTATACTAAATCATTATTTTATTATATGAATTTAATTCTCTCATAATTTCCTTACACTATTATGCAGGTTTATTATGCTTACATTAGTATCTAAGCAAATTGTCAAAATTATTTTAAACTATGCATTACTTGTAATAATAGTATATTAGTTCTTAGCTTATTGTGCCGTATTGGGGCCGGTAGGTATTATGTAATCGGCCAAACTGATAAACGGATTACTTATTAGGCGATGTTGACTCGCAAGCGATGTAACAGACTTGCAGATATTGTGCTTCGTGTAAATTTACATAAAATATCCCTAGCGTTCTGGGGATACCCGGACCAGATTATTTAATTACACACGTCCGTCTAAATCAACTGGAGTGATGTAGGACCCTAACTTTGCTTAAACTTAATATTGCCCAAATGTAACGCACTGCCGCTTAAATAATTGATGTTATAGTTAAGAACTTTGTTAATAGTTTCTAAGTATTTTGCTGAACGAAATATCGTAAAGAATCGCTTGTATAACGGATACACGAAGAAAGTCTTATTGCCATGCAATTAAAAGTTTACACATTAATGAAGTTAATGTTCCGTCGGTGGTAAGAATTAATCCAGTTACACGTACTTTAAGTTAGCTTACGTGTTGCGTGATGATAAATCTTTACAGAAAGTAACGGATACGTGCTCCGTCAGATTCTTATTGCGCTTGCCAAGTAAGCAAACTCATTTAGGTGAGATGAGAGAAACAAAAATATTATAAATTACTAGATGAGGTCCGCAACTTCGTTCGCGTAATAAGTAATATTACTTATTATATATACTAAGAGAAACAAAACTTATTGAAACGATTGTAAATCAAACTATTCAGAGCCGGCAACGCACTGGTGACACTCCCGGTGTTGCTCGTATCCACAGGCAGCGGTGACCACTTACCATCAGGTGGCCCGCCAGCCTGTTTGCTGGTCTCATCCTATAAAAAAAAAGTTTTATCAAAATGGGCCCAATTTATTTATCATTCTCGTGGACACTAGAAATAAGTACTAAAAATAATCTCACGAAATTAATAATATAATCAATAGACGCTCAAGGCTCAAGATTCTGGCATACATCCAAATTACTACGTACTTCACTGGACTAAAAATTCACTTACCTCATTGGAACAGGACCGAACAATTTATTTATTTAGCTTACTAAAATATAAAAAATATTATAAAGTAGGAAAGCGTGTTACATCCGAGACGGCACACCACTTACCATCAGGTGATGTCGCGGTCAAACGCTGACCTATTTTCAACAAAAAAAAAATGTAGTCACGAAGTGAATGTATACTTGTTAATAAGTTTATATCAGGAATGTTATGGAAGTGTTGAAATATTGGTCATCGGTCAGAGTTGAAGTATGGCGTGACTGTTTCGTTATTTGTCACGTATCTGTGGTATGTTAACATATAATCGCCACATAACATACGTATGTAAGCTGTTCTTGGGGTTTCTTTGGGTAGACATTTGTACAGAATGTAATATGTACATCTGAAAAACTGTTCATAAATTAAATACATATAATATTTTTATTATATATTACTTACAAGCATTTTGAAGCAACATTATAGCGAAAATATCTCTCTTCCTGTGCTGTGGATATTTCGAAAATCCGTCCTTATTACTTGTCTACATTATAAAGGGTACGCATGTGTAATATTTTAGCTTTATAGGTCCAAGGTTCTGAGCTGAGCGTTAATGAGGTAATCAGTGAGTCAGGGCTTTTGTTTTTATATTATAAAACTAGCTGACTTGACAGATTTTGTTCTACACGATACGCGCGTTATAAAGTGCAAAATAAAGCATTTCATTTTTCCGTAAGTAATGAGATTTTGAATCAAATGAGTGGTTTCACGTGATGCGCGTGCAAGTGAATATACCAGCAGAAAAAATATTTTTCCGTACCTCTCGTGCTTGGAAATCTTATAGAGACTAATAAATTTAGCGGTAGCGGTGTGAAGTTGTGGTATGGGCAGCACATATGAGGCTCATTTAGTGATCGATCTCAAACAGGATAGTGGTACAGATTTTCCTTATTGAGATGAGAGTAGGAAACGAGCTTCATGGTGTTGACGAGATCGCCTGGTGTTAAGTGACCATAGCAGCTCTTGATACCCTTATCCTATAATGTTAATTACCTTTTAAACGCCGAGAATATATGTAAAAAAATGCACAATAAAGTTGATTGAAACATTTTCGATGTAGCCGATCGAACGACAGAAAATGGAGAGACAAGTTCTTGAACATCGTTTGTTATGGTTTAACTTTTCGAACACTTTATTTCTAAAGTTGGATTCAAGTGATATACTTTATAAACTTTGCTACGTAGATTTACTAAAGGGAGTTATTCTAATAATGTTTGCTGAAGACTTTACGAAGAAAATGGGCACGTTTTGTAATTGCAGTGAATTTAAAGGAATATTGCTTTATTATACGGCCCCGGATGGAGATTAGTTTTGAAGGTCTCATTTGAATACTTATTTTTTGTCGGCGAATGAATGATCGTATACAACAAAAGTCAAGGCTGTGAACTTAGTTAAATTTATTTGTGGGCACAGTGTATACGCGTTCAAGTAATCAAATGCCACAATAAAAAGCAAATGAGGCCATACTTGTTCAACGTGAGTAGTGAAATAGCATTTTTGTAGGTTTCTTAATATTTTTTCAGTAGCAGTTTCAGCTTACAATTTTTCGCTTTACATAAGCTTTTGTTCACTTTTAATGGAATGTTTTAGTTTTTTTTTGTGGAAATAAACGAAATAATATTGTATTACCGAAGACAAAGTTTTTTTTTATTTTTTGACAGGGCTACGTAGATACTGTTTATTGTGAATTTCAAATTGTATCGCGGAGGTACGATTGCGAAATGTAGCACGTGTAACTTTGTATAAAGTTATGTTTAAGTGTGTATGGAAGTGCCATACAAAGTGCCCTCTGTCGCCATTAAGCTGTGGCGTCCATTAACTAATGGCACCGTATCGCTGCTCCGCAAACACCGGCCGCGCGCCCGCCAACGCTGTCAGCGGGTACCTTATGTTGTGAACACAATGGCATTTGAAACTGGAAGTGTGACTATCCGATCTAGGAGTTCCGGATTCGAACTTCCTGCTGGTGCAAACTTTTACAGCGCAAAAAATTGAGTATTTTATTTTGTGTTTTCTTAATTGTCTAAGTTTGTTTTCGTTTATTGTGTTTATGTTTGCTGTCTAGTTTCAGTTACGGCAGTGTGGCGTTATTTTATGTTTTATAACAAAATGTTATCGCTTTGTGTCTAAAAAGCTATAACTGTTTAAAGAAATATTTTACTAGACTCAACAGAATTCTTTCATGATTTTCATTTTTACTCGTATTTGTTAATATAATTTTCTTAAAAGATTTCTGTACCCTTAGGTTTGCAATAAATGTTTTGCAGCTTTAAGTATTCTCGTTGGAACGTGCGAGTCCGACTCGAAGTAGTCGCGAGGAGTAAAAATGGGTAACACAGTAAAATTTATTGCGTCGGCTCAATATCTATGGCGCAGTTTTCAGCTAGCCCAATGAAGTAACTCGAAGTCAACAAAATCGGATGTTTTTATTGTGACGAGAGTAGCAAACAAGCGAGCAGTTCACCTAGTGTTAAGAAACGACGACAGTCCATGACAATAGTAACTAATTCACATAAAATAGGATGATTGTCTTAAACATTATTGTGTTATGACCTGTCGATCACATTAGCGGTGGTGATTTTGCAATGTCGCCATACATACCCTGGGTATGGGACATCTACACTAGTCAAACTGACTCCGTCGATGGATTGACTCTACTACCATTATTAGATCAATATCAATTTAACAGCACGAAGTGAGAATTGAGTACTATTCGCACTTACCGATAATTTTGTATGCTTTTTGTCCTGAGCTTAACGCGAACGTATTTCAAAATTAATTTAAAGCATCGACACTGGAACTAAGTTGGCTCACTAACAGTGCAGTGTTACCCGTCTCTAGAGTTGCAGCCATTAGCTCGTTGCGTCCATTTACTAATGGTATATCGTCATTTCACAAATATTAAACAGGATTCCATCGTCGGGTGGTAGTGAAAAAGTTTTCTGACTAGAAAGCAGATTCCTGAATAGGGAAATGTTTAAGTAGCAGATGAATAAGCGATGTCTGGTATGGGGTTGTTGCCATATTGTATGTGTGCATTGACACATACATACATCTGCAAATTTTTTTGAAATTAATGGTGCAGTACCTCCATATCATAAATTTTGTTATCTAAAAACTATTTATATAATGGTAATAATATGAAATGCGACCTTAATTTTTTTTTAAAAAGTATTATTTATTTTGCTTTTCATTTTTGAAGTGTATAGTGTAAGTATTTTTTTGCTTAAACTGTGTTCCCGTGTGTTCATAGCTGGCTAACTGATACCACGGACACAAAAATTTGAACAAGCAAGCCCCTGATATTTAATAGCTGTAATTAGTCCTAGCGCCCCCGTAATGGCTACGTGTCTAGGTCGGTAAATAAATCTTGAAATTCTGCTTTCTTACCTTCGCCCACCTCTTTCTTTGTTCATATCAAGTTACAAAATAATGCTTGGTTAAGTTAATAATAAGGTAATGTATAGTATTTTATAAAGGAAAATTTGCTCGCAACATAGCTCCAGCTCTACTCGATTTATTATTAAAAATTTTAATAATAGGTTGACATGAGAATATTTTAAGAATTAAGCTCGGCTGTTCTACCTAGTTTAAATAAATAAAAGTTTAAAGTTCTTATAGAAATTATTGTAAGCCTGTAATTAATATTAAGAGTATTAAAATAAACATGTTTTATGTGTTAATTTTCAACAGGCACACTTAATGTCATTACAAATGTATGTAGTTAATTCTAAAGTTAATGAATTTCACCAAAACATTGAAATTAAACGGGACCCAGAACAAACGAAGAAACGCCATTGCGCAAAGCTCATCTAAAATTTATCAACGTGAATTATGAGATGAGAGAAGGTATACGGCAAGTTGTATCGCAATTAGGGCCTTTTCAGCTCCGGTATTCAATTGTTTACGACTCTGTGCTAAGTGGCTGTTCTTGGATAGCAAGTAAAAGATAAAAATAGTAAAAGTTAAATTAATTATGAAGCCTTACATGTTTTATTCTAAGTCTGCTCCTGTCTTTTCAATTTTTGTTTTTTGTCAATGGGTTTTTAAGTGGCAGAATTCCAGGATTATTGTTAAAATATTCTATACAGTTTCATTCCGTACTGTGATACAAACGTTTTAATTATAGTCTTTGATTCGGACTGTTAAACAAAATATATAAGTTAGTAAATGAAATAGTTTCACAACTGAAATACATGTTACGGTGAAACTAAACCAGTCGCACTTGGACAAACTAAAAAGCAACTTTGCGTAAAGCTAAATGTGTTTGATAAAGTTAATCAGCAAGGAAATTACAAAACGAACGTCACTCGGTTCTCGGTACACATTTCCCCTTCATGCACCAAGTACTCCTCGATACGCCCCAGTTCCTGAAAATTAAACATTACTTGGGTATGATATTGACAGCTTATATTAAGCGCATCTGCAGATCATTAAATCTTGGCGTTTTAAAATGCCACGTCATTTAATTATGAAAAACATAAGGGTCATGATGAATCGCGTCGTGACTAGAAGCCAACATTAAGTTATATTTTTCAACACTTGTTAATATTCGATGATGAGTTGAGTCGCCAAACCCTATTTAACATACCCATGTACACTCCTTTGCAAAAAAACACTAGAAAAAAAACCCTTATACACACTCACACTCTCGCATTAGGTTTCCCCGTGTCGCAGTTGGCATGGACACATACAACACACCACAAACACCCAACACCGGAAATTAATCATTTATCTGTCAAATAAATATTTACCTCCGCCGGGAACCCAACCCAACCTAACTCAACCATTAGTTAGACTGTTTTCGCATCCATCAGGTCTTGCAAAAACCGAAAGAAACAAACCTAAAGAAGTTTCCACTTTAAAATATAGCTATTGTGTTACAACTGCTAAATGACACCGAAGAAATTTAAGCGTTGGGTTACCAAAAGCCCGTAATCGGGAGTGTGTAATACGTTATAGGGATTGATGGCGGGTATTGTAATCGGTGCCATTATTTGCCGCGAGGCTGTTTAATCGCCCTCAGTAGGCTCTTGTCACATCAATACTAATATTTTTTAAGAGAAAGAATTGTATATTTGTTTGTAATGAGTTTAACCGGTTTTAAAAAACTTTCCGTAATAGAATGTTACATTTTCTTTGAGTATATATTACTACTATTCAGTAT
>DWJH01000175.1:0-13073 GCA_018248735.1 Tagiades litigiosa | reverse complement strand
ATCTTTATATATGCCATCGTAAAATTGTAAAAGTCGTTGGATTTGTGATCTGTCTCGCGAGATTATAGATTGTCGAAATATTGTGAACCGTAACAACTCAGCTACTTCGGCTTGACTGATTCAAAAATTTCAAATGGATTTAAAAACTTGATCACATACATGTACCTACCTATCTGTTCTTAGTGTAAAGGACTACGTTATACTAAAACTGGAGCACTTGAATTCTACGACATTTTAATCTTATATCAATATTCTCTCTGTACATAAGGCTCTCAACTTTCCCGCCTGATTCCCTTTTTTTAAATTATTACAATATCATATTATTCACTGCTTGACGAAACAAGGTTCCTGGATTCAATCTCCGACTGTAGTAATAAATAATTTAATAATATACATACATATTTCATTAGACATTTTGCTGTACTTTACTACTTACTACTTATATTTTCGTTATATACAAACCTTGTGTATATTGTATATAACAAAAATGTAAGCAGAGGTGTTGCTATAACAAAACAAAAATATACAGTAGTACTTTTTAATAAAAATGCTGAATCTTTGTTATATTTCGTAACTAATAATAATTATTGCGTTAGTAAATAATCGTGAATATTACTTTGGTTACAAGTATATCAACAAGATAGTAATTTTGTGGTAGAAAAATAATTACAATACTGGCGAGGCACTAGTAGATAATTACCATTGGCTTAATTTTAGTAGTTTAAACTATATATTTTCTTTTGATGTATATTGATATGATTATATAATTTGATTTAACAGAAATTGAACCTGGAGCTAAAATAAATATTATATTTTTCTGATAACACAACAAATAGCTAAAGGTTAGACGCCGCCATTTTATTTATAGGTACGGCTTTAAAATACAATCGCGAGAGTTATTTTAGTTTTACGCTTATTTTTAGTATGGTTTAAATGGTATCAGGTTTTTGGTATTATAAGTGTTGTTAATAACACACTTTAAATTTTTAATTAAAGAAATTAAAAATTTAAAGTGTGTTTTTGTTTTTATTGTTCAATTTCTTTACTTTAGTAGTTTAGTTATTTTATTTTATTGATTTATTAATTATTATATTAATGTAACTCTTCGATAGGTTCACTGTTTTATACCTATCAAACATAATTATTAATAGAAAAAATGGTTGCAAATCCTTAGAATGTCACATTGACAATGACGTTGATTTGTTTACATTGTGCTACCGAATAACCACGGCTTATTAAATTTGGCCCTAAAGACCTCTAGCTTCTAAGTCGACAAGTTGCAACTGATAGAGACGTTAAACCACAAATATAAATACCTGTATGAAGTTCACCCTGGAACCCCCGGGTCACGAACCGCTAGTAACATCTTTGACTTGTTACAAATAAACATACGAATTTAGGACAAGGATAAACATGCAATTATCACAGTTATCATTTATTTGTTGTATCATCTTAGATGAGACAGTATATAATTCAGATTATGGGTACTGAGGAATTCAGAACTGATACAAATTAAACTAAATAATTTTAAACTGATTATGTAAATGTTTAAATCTCACTAGATAATAATTGTCACTACAAACACCATTCTTACAAACTGTTTTACTATCTTTATGTAAATAATTTAAGTTTGAATAATTCAGGTTAAATAAAAGTCAAGATGTACACTTGTAGCATTTATTTATTCACTACCCATGACACACTTATTGTTAAAATTGGTGTTAACAATTAACTATTCCACATAAATATAACTATTACGCTAACTGTAACCAGTAAAATGCTCAAGATACATTGAAAATCTTAAGCATGATGCTATATTTTGCCAAGTAACTTTTCATTTTGAATTTTGATTAAATATTTAAATAAAATTTTGTTTGCTTTGTTGTTGATTTATGAACATTTAATTTAAATTTTGTTTGAATAAGCAATACGTATTATGCATGTAATTCTTAAAAACTAATTTACAATATCAGCTAGACCAACTACAATATATATTATTAATAAAAGGTATCAGTTTTACTAAATCATAAGTGATACTACATTTTAATGTATAACAATTGAAATAAATTCAGGTAGTAAATACATTTACAGCCAGTGGACATGATTAATCTATTAATATACCAACAAACAATATCACAAATAAAAAATAATTTTTAAAAAATAATGTTAATTCGTATTGCATGCATCATTTACATATTCAGTATAACTTGTATTATAATGCAAGTTTAAACAAACGAAAAATTTATTTCTATTAATAATAAGATAACAGTACCATAATATATATTTAGCACAGCGTCTATGTGATCATACAATTCTTAATCAAGAATTTTAAGATTAAAAATATGATTTCTTATTTCACAAACTATCATATTACCATTTTGTTTTATTGCATAAGAAAAAAAAAACATTAATCTGAAGTATCAATTTAAAATTGATATCTATAACTCATACAACAAGGGAAGTTCCTAGATATTATAAAAAAAACTAAATACTTAAAATATTATTACAATAAAAAAATTGTTTTGACTTCTCGGTAGAACTACATAAACTTGACTACACCAAATTTCACTCTCATTAACAAAAAAGGAGATAACAGAACATTAAATAAAGAATTAACAGGCAGGTTTGTTTGTAAATATTTAAAAAATAAATACATTGCAATATCATAATAAATTTTGTATTCTGCCAATGTAATTTTGGATAAATAATGTGGGTGGCATCATCTATCATTATCATCATCAAAACCTATCCACGCCCAACTACTGAGAATTAATGTCATTTCATACTGAAAAGTTTAGAACATAGGCCACTTCTCATAGACACTGTTACTTACTAGTAACTTGTAATGTATAATATTTATGTATATGTATACGTAATTCAAGTGGATACAGTAAAGCAAAAATAAAATAATCAAGCATTATCACAAAACTATACCGTGCCATACAAAAACGGTCCTAGGAATCTAAGAAAGCTATCCAAGCAAGATATTATTTAATATATTCCGATATCTAACATTCAGGCTATATTCAAATACTAAATAATCTTAATATACTACCACCCGTTGATAATATCAACAAAACCTGCGGGCCTAGCACACTATTTATATACACACGACAAGAACTTCACGAATTCGAGATGTTTTCCGCCAATGGTTTTAGCTCACAGAGTATCCAATAGACTCCGATTGAGAAACAAGCAATGACCAGTAGCAAGTTCTCCCGCTCTCGATGACGAATAGAATTCAAGCGTCCCGATGCTAGTGTGCTAGCCCTGCTGGGCTATACTAAAGTAAAGCTCCATGTCTTTTCTATAATTTACTACATATTAAATATTGTGAATGTTCAAATACTATATCTAAGTTCTAACATTATAATTAAAGTTTAAACTCTATAAGGCCCGCGCATTAGTGTAATGCCATTATCAACACTTACGTTACGTTAAGGTTACGTAACAAATCTAGATAATGACAATTTTATATACATAATTTACTTTACAAAAATTAATTTAACAGATGATTAATCTACCTGAATTAATTTACATTTTCCAATAGTTTATAACAGTGATAAATGTTAATGATCTGATAAATCTTGCTTATTTATTTGTAGGTTACTTTGAGAGATACATAGGTATATGGGAGCTGTAAAACATGTTTTTCATGATGTTTAGCGGGATGAAATTTATTATTATTTATACAATTCTATTATATAATATTATATACATCGAAAAGACAATAAAATGTAATATATTTCTTTATATATATTTTATCTATACCCAGTTCTTGAGAAATATTTCAGTAGGTACTGAAAGCAGATTGATATCAATATGTAAAAGAACAACAACAACAAATTTAATTTTAGAATTGAATTTTTAAAGTATAAATATATTTAATCAATATAATACAACATATTTTGTTATGAAAAACATATTGCAAGACATCTAATTAATACCATGCGTTATTTTAAGTTATGCCATCCTTGTTCAAAGTTCAAAGATGTCGGTATTAATACATTTTAATATTTTTAATTTTATATTATTGTTAATACATACTAAATAATAATTAACAATTCATTTTCTAACCAAATGCTTTGTATCTTTTTGGAAATAATTGCATGCAGATATTTTTGAAAGGTAAATATAAATAAAACCATTTTATTATATAGATGTAACAATACGTAAAATTTAAAATGATGCTTACTGTACAATTTACGTCGTTTTCAATATTCTTATATATCACTATTCACCATCAACGCACAGACAATTTTAACACCATTCATATTTATCATAAACCAGCAATCTAGTATAAATTGATTTTTTTTATAATATCCATAATAACGCTTTCTTATAATATAGTACATAAGTAAATAATTTTTTTTTAGATTTTCTTATATTGTATAATATTTATTTAATCTATGCAACTATATGACATACAAAAATATAACGTTTTTTTTATTTTGTAAAAAATATATTAAAAATTATATAAATTACGCTTTAGTGAGCCATTATATATTTTCACAAACGAAAAACTGTCAACCAAGTTCGATGCATTTCACGACAAAAAATAAGTATTGGGTAACATACTCTTAAATAATACATACATACTCATAACGTAGTGTCACAGCCGCCAATGACCTTTGGCTTTTGTAAATAAGTAAACTAAATTATACAATATTTTTAAAACTGTAAAATTTAAGATGTCTATTGAACATAATCCCAATGTACTATTTGAATGATGAACATAGATGTACAATAAAATATGTTTTGTGACTTGCTGGACATAATTACAAACTGATTGAGGATGAAAAGAAAGCTAAATACATATCTGTTTAGGTTACGAATGAAAACGCTGAAGGAAATATTTTATCATAGTTAATTTATATGTTTAAGTAAATATTCGATGTTCATATAAATAGACCACAGTCCCAGCACCATTTACATTTTAAACGCACGACCTATAGTTTTTTTGAAACATAAATTTACTCTACATAGAACTGTATAAATAAAAATATTTTACAACGAGAAAAAATGTTTTATAAAAATACAAAGTAATGTTTACTCTTACAAATCATAACATTATCGGCATTTTAAATTAGCAGGGGACAATAAGTAAAATTATTCATTTTCTGCACTGAGAAAACAAAATATTCAAAATAATATTAATGAAACAAAATGGAAACATCCAAAATCTACTAACAAATATGTAGGTCTACGTAGGTAATTTTGAAAGTATTTGAAATGAAACTTTTTCCAAATTGTTTGGAAAAAGTTTCATTTCAAACATTTCACCGTCTCCTAGAAACTACATATAGAACAAGTTTTGTTTTAACTATAAAATAACAATTGAATAGGATTAAAATAAAAGAGCTTAAAATTTTTTTTCTTATTCAGTCTGTATGCAGTTTGGCAGTTTAAAAAGTAAATGGTGCGATAAAAAAAATATGTTGTGATAACATTATGAATTAATGTAACATGTGTATGTATAAACATCAACAACAACTTATAATACGTAAATTGATAATATCAAATACAATGAACAAAGTTAACAAGTTATTTATAACATTATTACTACAATCGGAATCTCTTAACAGCAAATGTAAATAAGACACAAAATGTCGATTTTGTATACTAGGCACTATATTTAAATCTTGTATCAACATGTTGAACCTGCAATTTGTATAAGTGAAAACAGGTAATATAGTATTTTTCAATATAGTTGAATTCTAAAATTCATTTTAATGTGAGTAAAGCGTTTCTGATGTTGGATTCTAAAACTATTTATCTATTTAATTATGTTAAAAGCGTTCAATTGAATTCTAAAACATGACTTTCAAACATCCAAAGTGTTCGATTGAATTCCATTCTGTTACTATGATTTAAAAATATGTGATAACGATAATAACAAAATTTGGCAATGTTACCATGTACATAAAATATAGGCTTACTCGGAACATATTTGCATCAAATAAATTTGGAGTATTGATATAAGTTTCAAAATATTTACTTCTAATGAACTTTAATACTAGCTGTCTCAGTAGACGTCGTCCTGCCTGGAAAATCTTTAAGCGATATGCCGACAGCAGCGCCACCTGCCGGGTCCAATACCAACCCAGAAAGCTTCTTTGACTCATTCACAACAACTTTACTAAAGATCATCAGATGATCAAAATCGAAAAACGACCAAGTAGGTGTGACACACTTTATGAGTGACTCCTTATATCAATACACCAAATACATTCGATTCTGATTAATTCTGATCCCATCCGAGCGATCGTTCTACCGCCATCTTCCACTGCTTGTACCTCATGTCACGTTCATCGTCACTAATCTTCGGCGTGTAAGTGATGCCGCTCGACATAGCGATGGGCACCTGTTGTACTGCGCTATCGACGCCCCAATACGCAACTATGGCCGCGCCCAGTGCTGTACTCTCGGGGAAACCGGCTTTGATCACGTTGATTCCAATCAGATCAGCTTGCATTTGCATCACCATATCGTTGGATGTCATTCCACCGTCAACCTTTATGATGAACGAGAAACAATTAAATATGTATAAAAAAAAAACAAAATAATAAAACTGGCATGATGTGAGAGTTCTTAAAGGTTTGTGACGTATGCCAATCCTTAACAAGGAATATATCCAAGGCTTCTTCGTTTAATTGTTAGATCCTATGGTGTAAATTAATTATTAAAGAGCTATTAATATTATTACTATGGCGAAAGTATGCGTTTATTACCTTCAACAACTGGAGGGGGATACCACAATCTTCATTCATTGCATCTAAAATGTCCCTCACTTGGAAGCATACTGCCTCAAGAGCCGCCTTCACTATATGATTAGAATTTGTGTCCTCTGTGATGCCGCATATAACACTGGAATTGATATAATAAAAAAAAATATAATTTGTTTATATACATAAATGAACCACAACAACCATAAATTTTATTGATAGAGGAATAGCAAATGTTACCGGTCTCTATGAGGTCAGACAGCTCTGTCTCATGAGGTCTTAGTCAGTAACCTCAAATGTCCTGGCCATACACGCATCCTCAGAACTGACACACAACTAACGTTGAAATGGGTCTAATACTGAATGTGTTGACGATGATAATGGGTTCTACTACCAATGATCCAATATCAAACAATTCTCCTATTTAAATCCGGATTCACCTGTTAATACTTCTGAGCATTAAATTGGCTGCAATGTCCACTGTAAACAGGCGTTCTTATAACAGCAGTCAGATTGAAGCGTAGTTTAAAGCATTTTATAAAAAACTCACCCTCTAGCGTCTTGCCTCCAGTATGGGGCGTATAGTCCACTAAAGGCAGGCACAAACACAACACTGCCGTTTTCAGTAGCTTTCTCGGCGATTCCCTGTGAGTCCTTCGCGGTGTCGATAAGGCCTATGTTGTCCCGCAACCATCCCAACGCAGCACCCGCTACTGCTACCTGTGATTTTCAGAACGCAATTCGGTATTCCTCAATACACTGAAGACACTTGTTGAAGTTAAGTTAGACCCAAATATGACCTCGGGCGACACAACATTCGTCATATGTTACACCCATACAATTTTTGACCAACTTCCAAAGAGCAAATAGGTTATCAATTCAACTGTATTTATGTTTTTTTTCATCGTTTAATTTATATCCTAGGCAATTTTCATCTAAATTTTCTGACTAATGCTCTTATCTATCGATATATAAAAACGCCAACTCCTCTTGTTGATAAACATACAAATTTATAATTAACCTGTTATTAAGTATCTACTGCAGCAGTTGACAACCATAAGCTATTTTAAACATACTAAAAACAGTTGAAATATGCCTGATTGCGGGCTTTTCAGCCATAGAAAAAAGGAGGTAACTTATCCTTCAAACTGAAATGCAAACTCTATGAGAGGCTTTACAGAAGAAAATAGTTCTTAAGGTCTTAAGATCTAATAGCAACTAACCGATCCTTCCAAAGCGTAACAAGGTGGGTTCTTTGAGCCGAGTTGATAGGCCACAGTAGTCAACAGACCTCTGCTGGAGTTAACTTGAATGTCACCAGTATTGTAGAGTACAAAACAACCAGTTCCATACGTAGCTTTGGCTTGACCCTTCTGAAGACACATCTGACCGACCAACGCTGCCTGTTGGTCACCGAGACAACCGGCAATGGGCACTCCTTTAAGTGGTCCATCGGGGATATATCCGTACACCTGAAATTCGAATATATTGCATTTATCTTAAATGACGCTGTTAACTTGAACAGTCCTCTCTAATTTAACCTGAAGAAAAACCTTAAATCTGTGACTTAAAATTGTGAGTCAATCTAATTCAAATCATAAGCCATTCTAATCATAAAATGATAAAAAAGCAATGTGCAACTTATGGTTCAAGATGTACTATATATAAATAGAAGTCCTTTACTTCTATAAAAATAAATTATTATTATTAAATATTTAATAATTCTTCAATTACTAAACTAATCAAGTAAAGTAAGCTAGTTAGGCATACAATAAAAAAATTACAAAAATAAGAGAACTGTTGTGCCTAGTGTGAAATCAATTTAATTTTTCTTATCGAGCATGTAATTAAATGACAACTAAAAGAACTGAACGCTCATAGCATACTGAATTAAGCTAAATCCTTGGAAATTCAATAATTTATTATGCTTTCGCAAAGTAATTACTCATTTATAAAGATTATAAAAAATTAGGATTAAACCAACCAATATAAGTTTAATTTCCATAATCCTCTAAGTTTTATATATACTAAATATTTACAGTACATAAATTTGCACTGAGTTTTGTAAATTGAAAATGATTACAAATAAAGGAGGCACAGTACAAATGTAATGTTTTTTACATGAGGTACAAGAAATGTTATACTAATGGCTTACCATTTATTATTTATGAAATGTATGGTTCTATGTATAATATAAAAAATTTTAACTATGCAATTGTGTTTGGGACATACTTGTGTTCATATGAATCAAACAGTTCCTTAATTTTATATGCACATATAAAAATATTGGCGCCTTAATGATGCTAGCTTGAACTAGTAACACCAGTTATTACATACATTGGTAATATTAAACATTTCCAGAATTAATTTATCAAAATATCATAAATAATTTATGTATTTTTTTTCAACCGAGAGAGAGAGTTATAACCATAATTCATAAAGCTTTAGCTTATATCATTAAATATGGTTTTTAGCATTACTTAGTTTTTAAATACATGAATGAAAATAATTTTAAAAATAAAAAATATTTAATTCAATGGCAAGTCTTAGAAATTTATTGAAAATATTACATCTCTCAACATAAAAATGTATAAATAAATCTTTATAACATTCCATTTAGTTGACTAAAAGTGTACAAAGTAAAATAGAAGAAAAAAGTATTATAGAAGAAAAATACAATGTATTCAAGAATAATACAAAGAAAAATAATACTACGTAATGTGTCAACATTCTCACCTCTGAACTCGATTTAATCTCAGGCAACACGGACTTTGGCACTTCAAAGAACCTTAATAGTAACGGGTCCCAAGCCAAATTCTCTATATTCATGAGCATTGTTCTTGAGGCATTAGTTACATCTGTCACATGTTTTCCTCCATTCACACCACCTATAGAATTAATTATTTATTATTATAAGTAAGTATACACATCTTAGAGTTCATACTGTTCTCGAAAATGTGTGAAGTCCATCAATCTGCATTTGGCCAGTGTGGTGGACTATTGCCTAACCCTCTGTCTAGGAGGAGACCCAAAACCTGTACTGGGACGTTGATGAGTTGTGATTATAATGCCGATCATAAGTACCTCAATATTCTACATTAATAAGTACTAGCCAGGCTCTTATATTCCTAACTTTTTTTTTCAGTCACAACATTGATACATGTAGACTTGCATATGAAGCATACCTTGATAACAATGATTATATAAGTCATTAATTTCCAAATATATCAATTACAGTTAGATAAAAAAATATGATCATAATTCAAAATGGACAAGAATGGAGAGTACAGTTCAGTAATATTAACTTTTATTTTTTCTTTACTTTCAATACCATAATTTTAATATCATACCACAACATAGCTATAAATTGTATAGTTATAATAAAGCTTAATGTGTATGAAACAAAGTACAAAAAATGTTTATTATTAATTTTTCCCATCGCTCCATTTACTGTTTTATATTTGTACTACATCATGATACACAAATAAGTTAAATAATTTCACAATCTCCTCATCCTTATCTTGCAAGAATAGATAATAGCTTATCTCAGAGTTAAGACATTTATGTTGTAAAGATAACCTGTTAAATTCCATATTATCCATGTATCAACTGTGCCAAAGAAGCAGGTTCCTTTTTTTACGGCTTGACGTACTGCATCTACATTATCTGAGAGCCATCGAAATTTCACTGCACTGAAGTATGGTGACATAGGCAAACCACATAAAGGCTAAAACAGAAATTAATCCATATTTATGATATTGTTAGAAACTTTTACTTATTTATTTGATTTTAAAAATCTCAAACAAACATGACATATCTTTAGGTCAAGTATAATATGAACTATCACACTATGTTTCTCATAAATCCAATTGATCAAGTGAAGGATTGCTAAGATTGGGCGGAAAAAACTAAAAGTGACTTGTGAGATTAATTTTACCCAGTATACTAAACGAAATGAAGATTATAATAATATTTTTTACTGTTTTTTTGTTAAATTTTGGGTCGTACCACTGGTAATGCCAATATACGCAATGTTTGAAATACTAATATAAGAAAATCAGAAATTTTGAGTAAAACTGGCTAAGGTACTTTATTAATATTAATTGATACTCACTATAACAGAAAAAACATTTTAATAATCATAAGTAAATGTTTAGTTCATATACCCAATATGCATATAATATTTTATATATATGCATGCATAATAAATACTATATGAATATATTAATATTATTAACGAAATAAGTTATTTCAAAATATTAATATTTATTCTATTTCTCTGTGATCAATCAAGCTAAGGCAGGCATAAAAATACTTATTTGTATGTAACATTATATGTGTAAGTAAAATTATTTACATAAACACTATGCACAAGGTCAAGTATCTAACGAAAGGTTATAAACATATCAGATAAAATTTATTAATAAAACATGTATAATGTGGAAACTCCAAATTATGTTTTATGACCTTCATATATTTGAATGTGTGTCATATAAATATAATATAATGATACCGTAGATTATGGTTATAAATGTGGTACTGACAACTGTAATAGTTATTAGTACTATTTTCTATTATTCTAAATAGATCTAAAATAAGTGAAGGTAATCTAAACTAAACTTATAGCATTGGCCTTTAAGTGAATATCTTATATCCTATATCCTCCTATATAGTCCTATATCCTCGTCCTTATTTTTTTTTGGAATTGGATTGGAAAAGCATTTATGCATACCCTCATTAGTTAAGGCAGGTATGTGGGACTCGCACCCGCATGAATTTTTTTGTCCATAATACCCAAAAACCCATAGGTGCCACTTCTGTTGTATAGGACTCTGGGATCTCTATAACAACACACAGAGGCCCTCCAGCGCACACCTGAAGACACAGGCACAGCACTAACCTGCACAATCCCAAATGCCAATATAGGAGTCAACTATATAGTGCCTTAGTTTGATTTATCTAAGCCCCTGTTCAGTTGCCTCATACAACAGGCAGAGGATACTGTAGCAATATTCTCGTCCTAAGCTACAGAAACAAGAATATACTATATCTAGTCCTACAATATTTTCTTTACATGAAATTAAAGTAGCTACATTCACAAAATTCATACCTCACCTTGAGATAATTCATGTTTCTAGTTTTATTTGGCACTAAATCAAGAAGCTTGTCTATTGTGGAGGAAGTTCTCATATCCAACCAAACAATAGCATTGTGAAGTGGTTTTCCTGTTATTTTATCCCATACTATTGTTGTTTCTCTCTGGTTTGTCACTCCTACTGCAATGATATCCTGCAATATAAAATTATCCATGTCAAATAATTAAATATAAAATTATTGTTCATATGCAATTTATAACTTATTAACATTTGTGAACGTATCTTAAACGTGAACGTATCCAAGCCTTTTTTATATCATTGTCATCGCCTCTCATGGTCATATAAAAAAAACATGCAATTAAGTTTCACCAAAACTATTTTTTGCTTTGTTGCATAACATAAAGAGTGGCTCGTCAGAAATTATAGATTGAGCTGTTTTTCTTTCCTTAGAATAGGAAGAACTAAATACATACCTTGGGATTTCCCCCTAAAGCTATGAGTTGTTCCACTGCCTTCTTTATACACGTAGTGACAACTTCTAATATAGCGCACGGATCTTGTTCTACCCATCCCTCTTGAGGAAAGTGCTGATCCAACTCCTTCTGGTGGATAGCTACTACTTCCGTGGAGTTCGCCTTGAAAATTATAAAGCGAGCGCTAGATGTCCCTTCGTCTATAGCACCCACGAGAGGACCGAATTTACCATATTGAGTAGACATTTTCACTATAAATATCCTTATATATTTAATAAAATATATAATTTAATTGCACTTTGCTCCGTTTAGTTAAATATCACAAAAGACAAGATAATCACAAAATAATTGTTTGATAACCGTTTAAAAACGCTCCATCTTCGTCTTTACGTCTTGTATAAAATGACAATTCACATTTAACATTATAAGTCATACCATAGATAAAATCGAAGCAGAGTATATACAGAAGTAATTTAACTTGCAGTCTAAATGGCATTTCAAGTTGTAAAATTATTACCTAAACTTAAATATAATAACGTCTCGAGAATACATCCATAGTCCATACTGTTAAAATAATTAAAATAGACAGTCATGAGGACTGCCGTCAAAAATTAATGTTTTTATTACCTATATAGTGACGAAGTAAACCAATGTATCAGAATTTTATTTATTTTATAATAGTAACTATACTACTTTATATTTTTTGTTGTGTTATCCCTAGTAGCACCATTGTTTTTATAATCTACCTATAGCATTGACATGCTGTCATTGTCAAATTG
>DWJH01000174.1:0-13080 GCA_018248735.1 Tagiades litigiosa | reverse complement strand
AAATATAGTGCACAGTTTTATTTTAAATCCTTAACCCAAGTCTTTTATTTCTTTCATAGCCTATTTCCTCATAAATATAAAAGGAATAAATCAAAACTAATGAAAAAATGATGGAGTCTCTATTTTATCTACGATGAGGAAATCTATACACGCTCGTTCTTTGACGTGGCCATACCTTTGTATATTCAGCTTACCGTATCTTGCATATCACGTTAACCGTGTAACACGTTCGCAGCGGGCAAGCGCGTACTAGTGTTCGTGGAGACGAAGCGCAACGCGGACTTCATAGCGGCGATGCTCTCGGAGCGGCAGCTGATGACGTCGTCAATCCACGGCGACCGCATGCAGCGCGAACGTGAAGAGGCGCTGCACAACTTCAAGAGCGGCCGCCATTGCATCCTCGTCGCCACTGCCGTCGCCGCCCGAGGGCTAGGTATGATGACTAGCGTTTTTTATAATGAAAACTTTCTTGCTACCGTTGATACCATTTTGCTTTTTTTCTTCTTATTGATCGCTTTGTGAAAATTATAATGTTGTCTGGAAGAGATCACTATATTTTATAAGACCGATTATTGTATTCGTTTCAAGTGTTTACAATATATGTATGCAACTTGTTGGTGAGTGCGACATAAAAAAATATGTATTTGATACTCGATCAAATAATGTTTGTTTTCTGTTGTAGAGTGTTTACTGTTTGTGCTGTGTTGTATGAGTCTAGGTTAATTTTTCACAGAAGCATGAATAACAATATGTCTCATTGTGTTGTCTATAGATATCAAGAATGTGGACATAGTCGTCAACTATGACCTGCCAAAGAGTATAGACGAGTACGTGCACCGAATTGGCAGAACCGGTCGCGTCGGCAACCGTGGCAAGGCCGTATCTTTCTACGACCAGGATGCGGTAAGTGAATTACGGATCATCATCATTATCACTTGCAGTGATTAGATGGAAACTTTATTATAATGTACAAACCGACATATCAGCTGCTATAGTAAAAAAATTTAAATAAAATAGAAATCATAATAATTCTTTTCAGGATAGGGATTTGGTAGCGGATTTGGCGAAGATTCTGAAGCAAGCTGACCAGCCCGTGCCAGACTTCCTTAAGGGCGGTGGCACAGCCACTTACAAGGGCAACAAGTATGGCGGCAGTGATATTAGGGTCAGTATATCTTTTTTACTTAACAATCTGTACGAGTGTGATTCTATTTGAAGGGCATGACTGCCTGCATACCTTTGATATTTAAGGTGATTTTCTTAGAGTTCAGAGGTAACCCTGTTGTAACTTACCTTGCAAGATTCTGTTTAGAGTTGGTTGTGGCTGAAATAGGCGGCAATGGCTACTTATTTGGGTGAACTGAGTAACCATTTGCTGCACTTAGATCAGAGAGATACAAAAAAAAAGAAACATACTACTTATAATATAAAGGGTGTAAAAGCCTATAATATAATGTGTCCTGTGGCCCAAGTTATTCCAAATACAGGGTAATAGTTGTAATTTTCATTAACCCTTAATTTGACAATGTATACCCTGGCATACATGAAATTTGAATAAATATTTAGTTTAAAAAATAGTTTAAATAATAGTTTTATGTGTATCAATTACAATGGCAACAAAAAAAATGGTTTTTACTTTCGCATTTTGTACTTTGCCAAATTAAGGGTTAACAGAAAAATGTATGTAGTGTAATAAATATAATCCCGTTATAAATAATTTTTACCATACAGTCAAATATTCTTAACACATTTGATATGCTCATGCTAACAATGACTTGGAGAAAGGTAATTAGAAATTATATGTTGTACAAAAGTCTTCATCTGTTTTGCAATATATTTCCTTATTATTGCACACTTATTATGCATGTGAATTTGTTTTTAGCATGTAATTGCATATTGAACTTTTATAAAGCTTTATTTTAAATTGACAATTTTTGTTCCATCATCCATTTATGTATAATATTATTTGGAATATTCTGATTTTATGAGGTCCATATATAAAAATAAAATTTTTGTCATACACTTATATTTATTATTATAAATTTATTACCGAAATGAGTTAATGTAAATTTATGGTCTGTTGATATGAATCACAATGCTATATACAATGAGATAGTGTTATCTCTTATTTGTGTAATATTTATTGATTAATGACTGGTACAATTTTTATATTATTTTGTATACAATACAATTTTTTTATTATTGGTCTTATTTAATATTTCGCTTTTATATATATAGATGATGAATTGTTGATGCATGCTGTTAACAACTTGTCTTTAATAAAAACATTACTTTTATTTGCATTTTCAAACTACAATGCTTATATAGTAATAAAAAGTCAAAGCAGCCTTCAATGCTTGTATCTTATTTGAACAATATTATATTTTAATTTTATAATTGTCTAAGTTTGTGTTTTTGAAAATTCCAGAATTTTAACACATCTGCATCCGCTGTGCAGGGAGAGGAACCTGACGAGGAGTGGTAGACACGAAAACTTCTTGAAAACAATACCAGTGGTGAAAGTTTCCATTGACCATTTCTATATTTGATTACTATTATCAATACGTGCAACTAGTGGTGCGTGTATATATTATACAATCGGTGCTTTAGTGGCCAGACCGTTCAAAGTGGCTAGTGCGAGCGAACATATGTGCGGTACGGCATATTGACTTGTGACCTGTTTAAATATGTGTCTAGTTCTCTCCTAACGTTTGTACAAGACTGTTTAATGTGAAAAGTATTTTAGCGTATAACGTAGTATCAAGCTCTAACCTATTAAATAAGTGTTTCTAGTGAAAACGGGTTTGCTGCCGAAATTGTAACTTTATAGACACCGGTATAAGAGTCATTTCACACTAGCTTGACTTCATGTTTAGTGTTCGATGGACGTGTAGGCCCCTCTCCGTTATAGTTCCACCCGCTAAATCCTTCGTTCTGCGTCAATCAATGTGAATGATTAAGCAATAATGACGCCTTATTTTAGGTCTTGGCGAAAAAAAAATTGTTTTTTTTTTCAGTTTTTAGTATTTTTGAAAAAAATTAACTCTTGATTACGCTTCTGTTTTAGCTATTTTTAGCTATATTTGACAGTAAATCTAGAGACTGCAACATATTGGAAATAATAACAACACTCGTCAAATTAGTAGTGTTGCGTCGTTCGTGCCGCGTATATAATATATATCGTGCATATCCGTTTAAAAAACTAGCGTGAGGGAGCTTTACGTACTCCAAATTTTATATTTGAATGCGTGAATCTTTTTCATCTGATTTCCCCATGCATTTTTTGCTCAGTTTGAAGACATTTTCAAAACAATTGACACCTCTTTTCACTGGAAACAGAATTAGATATAACATGCACCATATTCATACCGTTACTGCACAAGTCCTTTGTTTCGGCACTTACATACATCATTTAGTTGTACTTAATTTGTTTCACTATTAATATTGTTATATTAAGGTTTTTCTTTTTTTTTCTCTTGCGTTTTTATTTTTTTTTCGTTTGTTTAAAACCATTATTAGAGTGTTAAGTTTTTGTCCTATAAATTTTTTTTAATTAAGTCGCGCGTGTAGCAAGCCAGTCCACAAATTGAAGTGTTTGTGTCGTTGTTTATTGTTTAAAAAATCTGTGATGTGTATTGTTAAAGTTGCTCAGTATAAATTTTAAATAGTTACATTTAAGTTTAAACTTTACAGGTTTCATACATGCAAATTTTTTTTTCATTATAATTTTCGAAAATTTATATTTAGTGAGTACGGAATCTCGTCTATAGATGCACGCCTACATAATCATAACATTTCTTGTGTTCATTTTACGTATATGCAAAGATAACATATTATATTTGGATTTAAGTTTACTCCTTAAAAATAAGATGTACCTGTATTATATGTAGCAGGCAGTGATGGATTCGGGTTACATTTCGTTATGCTCTTTTTTTTTAAATGTATTCTCTAAATCCATCACTGATGCCTGGCTATGAAAAATATTAAAATTATAACTCCCTATACAAATTATATTAAAAAGCTAACAAACATAGATTTAAAACTGATGTAGCCTGTGATGATTATTATAAGTAGAATAGAGTATACCTTAATACAAAGATGTTGTAAACAAGTACATATTATATACACTAGTACGTATCTTTATATATATAAAATAAAAACTAACAACAGTGTCAAAATTATAAACATAATTGAAAAAGTTCAAACTCATTTGGCACATTTCGGTATAATTCACAGAAACAAGTGTCACTCGGTGTCAGCTATTAAAGCTTATAGCATATTTTGCGCCTGCAAAAAAATGTATTTTTGTATTTTTTGGGAAAATATGTTATGTTGATGAGTAAGATCGAATTTTGCCGAAAAAATGTTTTTCTTAGTTATCCTACGGACTTATTGAGTGATGTGTTCCTACTAGACATATTTGCTCTACTTGCATGTGATTAAAACCAAAAACAAAGGTGTGACCGTTAAAGAGAATAACGTCAACGAAAAGGACAATTAACACATTTGGGGTTGATTATCGTGTTTGGCCTGCATCGGCCACATTGTAGACTCTAAAATTTGCAGAAATTGTGGTGTGATTAGATTGCAGCAGTAATTAGTTCTTATTCGCCCTTGGGATTCGCCATGCAACTATGAATAACCTCGAAAGGATAATGATCCTCTGCTGGAAATGATCTCCCTATCCACCACATAGATATTCCCTACTCATAGTGACTAAAAGAATTCAAAGTTACATCAATTGAAATGCTTGGCATGGTTTTTGATGTTTTGTCATACGGCTTCACTGTGTTTTTATTATATGTAATTTTGCAATATTATTATATTGTTTGTAAAACTTCAGGGTATGTTTGTAATAGGCTGGCTTGCCAGACTGCTATTCTCTTAGCTGGCTCAGTGAGCCGTTGTCAAGGACAAAATATTATTGTTTAATACTTAATGTTGGTACTAGACCTTAACATATTTTTTGACATTAAGACATACTTTTTTATATTCTTAAGATGCTTGTTTGCGATTGTAAAAGACGAAATTACAAATAAATAATATTTAAAATATTTCTACTTGTTTCAATAGCATAGCCATTTAGACATTAAAATATTAATTAAGACATTTTGAAAATAATTCTAAGTATCCTGCTAAGGAAAGAAAAAGAGGTTTTTTTTTGTAAAAATATTTATAGTAAATATATATAAAGTTATGGTAAATTATTATTAAACTAACATTATACATACTTAATATTACAAATTATATACAGTCATGCAATTAACATTATAATACAGTGTAATACTGAGAAAATGTTCTTTATGCGGCATGTACATATTAATATCACAGTATAAAGTTCTTGTTATTTACGTACGTTTAATTATATACAACACAAATCTCTTTATATGCACACAAATTCTACAAAAAAAACATATTGCACTAATCCCTTAGTTTCCTTAGTCGTTTATTTTAAAAGAAGCTGAATTTACTAACAATTTGGAACATCTGCCATCACACAAAGTGAGAAAATCTGCCTAGGTGTTTCATAAAATAGATTGAGCAAAAATAAAAAAATAGTTTAAAATTTAAGTACTTTTCATATGCATTCAACACTATTTTTGGGCTTCATTTACGAAGTCTTTATGACAAACTAAATAATTATACTAATATTTATTATTGAAAATTGTCAGTTTCACTTAGCGGTTCATAGTTCACTTGGTTACTTCTTCGCGAGTAATAATGTTGTACCAATCTAAAAAAAAAAAACAAATGTATGAGAGTTGAAGAAAGTTTAACGCTTACACAATCATACCCCCGCACTAGGTTTCCCTGTCGCGGGTAGCACGGACAACACGTGTGACACCACAACACCCAACACCGGAAAATAAACATTTATCTGTCCAATAAAAATTCAGCCCCATTCGGAATCGATCCCGGTACCCATGGTTCGTCAGACTTGTTGGAACCATCAGAGCCATCGGGTCGTGCATATGTTATGCTACTTTAGTCGAGTTTTAGTTTCATTGGTGTATGTGCTTGCAAGTCCAGAATATTTGAGGTGACAATGCACTATGTTTATCATAGATGAACATTTTATTAATACTCTGATAGTAAAGAATAGAAAGTATAATGAACATGACTCATCTCAATATAATCTTCGGCTAGCTGATTTTATGATAAGGGCTTTACTCGGTTTACCTAATCTGATTATGGAGATAAATAAAACTGATTGTAAGTAAAGTAGGTACATGATGCGTCATAAAATAAAAAGATAAATTTCAGATTATTTTAATTAGCATAAGAAAGTATTTATTCCATCTTCGAGTTTAGGTGAATATGTGAAATGGGTTTTTGGTGTTACTTTATGATTTTGCGGTATCCGTAGGCGTATCGATTAGATTGTTTAATAACTTACCCTAATAGTATCACACAAATAACGGTTAATATGCCACCGAATAGATATATGGCTCCTGGGAACGTATTGATGGTAGTTGTATAGATGGTTGTGAACAATACTGGCGCGATCAATGGCGTCATGCTTTCCGTTGCGCACATAATGGTAAATACTTTTGCTAAATCTTCTGCGGATAAAATCTTCGATAAATGTGACCTTAACAGCGGTGATGATAGTCCCTTAAATAGTGACACGGTGGAACCTAAAAATATGTAAATAACTTTAAGAGCCATGAAGGTATTGATAGATAGACAGAACTAATTAGAGGTAAAATACACTACTTCCAATGTTTTCTATTTTCTACGTATTAATTTTTACTAACCCTGTTTACGTACCCAGTATGGTACGCACCCGATTGGTACGTATCCCGATTGCTACGTACCCCGTTTGCTACGTACTCCGTTTACTACGTACCCCGTTTGCTACGTACCCCGTTTGCTACGTACCCCGGTTGCTACGTACCCCTGGTTGCTACGTACCCCGGTTGCTACGTACCCGGGTTGCTACGTACCCCGTTTGCTACGCACCCGAAAATAGTGATTTAAACATTATTGTTATCTAAAATTTACACTATTCAATTTGTATGAAATTTTAAATCAAAATCAGTAAAACTTACCTAAATACATATGCCATGACGTGAATGCAAATGATTTAATAAATAGTTCAGCGGAAGCTGTGCACACGGAGAACATTGCAAATAACATATCACTTACACGCAGTAAGTGCTGGCCCACGTATAAACCGAGGAATCCTCCGAAAAAGCTAATAGCCGTTCCCACAGCGGAGTACGTGTTGTAATCCGAAAGCGACCATTGCAGTTTATTTCTAGTAAACATATAATCTAATGTTACAGTTCCATACATAACAAATACAGCTATTATTCTGACTGCCGTGAGTAGAAGAATCTGTGGTTTCACATTATTTGGTCGTGCTTTGAAACATTCCTGCGCCATTTCTTTTACATATGAGAAATCGAACACTTTAGAGAAACCACCCTGTAAAAGAAATTGTTATTAAATTAACCTTACTTTTTAGATCTTGGTAGAGGCAACAAGCTCATCTGCTATGACGCTATTCTTGCAAATTTTATTTCAGTTCGAAGAATTTGGTTGTCTGCATTTCCAGGAAACTTTGAGTGATCCATTTAGTGCCAATGCAATGTAAGCAACCTCAATAACAAATAAAATAATTCAGTTGTCATTTCACAGGTCAACAGCTCGCTCGTTTGTTACACTAATTGCAGAATAAAGTAACAACTTTTAATACGACAAAAACTATTGTTCAGAAATAGCCGTACACTTTGCAGCGGAGGCCTATAGTCAGAATTTTTATATTAGAAATTTAAATTACATAAAAAATTATATTTACCTGCTTCGCTCCTTCCAATGATTCTGGTATAAAGACGCTTGCGTATGAGTACGCTAATACATTCAACGTGGCTCCAAGCAAAAGTGAGAACTCATTTCCCATTTTCAAAATTAAATCTTTTGCTACTAACGATCCTATAACCATACCTACTGATACTGTAGTATCTACCAACGTCATCCTAAAAAAACTTATTTCTTAAGTAGGTGTACAATAGCTAACCAGCGAAAGTTATCGTGTCCCTTTCGAATTTTTATGTGCATTATAATAAGTTCTGTGTAATTTATTCTGTGGGTCGACTTGGTTTTCTCTTGAACATTTTTGTAAGAATCGTACGATGTACAGATACGGTAAGTCTTTGATTTTATTATACTTTTGCATGAACTAATTTGATTTCTGCTCTGAATTTGCCTTGATATTGTATTTAGATAAAATTCTTATCAAAAAATCGCGACATGAATTATTCTCCGTATCTTCAAGGATATTGATATTTTGTTGCCATCTAATGGTTTTTTTTTCAAGTTATATAATGTAAAAAAATATCTTACAAAATTATTCAATCCTAATAATACTAGCTGTAGATTCTTATATTATTCTATTCAATAATGAGGATAAACACGAAAATTCTATTGCCAAATAAAATTAATATTAAGTTTTATAAACAAATAATATAAACTTATATACCTAAGTGTCGTTTTGTCAATTGGAGTGACGTCGCTTATATAGCAATATGCACCCGTAAATAGTACCACGAAGCTTCCAGTCATGGACATCGGCAAGATCGTCACTATATACCACCACGGACCTAAATTACGTGTCAGACTGTATACCACCGTCAGCATTGACGTCATAGCCATTCCTGAAAATAGTAAAACTTAAAAAACTCTTCACGGGAAACTGTAATATAATTTAAATTGAATTTGAATTTTAAATTGTTCATTCTAAATGTATATTAGAGCCATACAATTCAAATTATTATTGCTGCAGATAGCTTTACCTTTATAGATGTGCCAGATATATTTTAGACGTGGGATTAAATTAGGTCGTTATTAGGAAAAGTTGTGTCGTTACTTACTGAATTAAACAGAGCAAGCGATAGATTAAATTACTTAATGATTTTATTAAAAAAGTAGAACAGTTTAAAACCTACCAAAAAGTGACCATGTTATAAGTGGTCGTCTCCCGTATGTGTTAGACCAAGCACCGAGGAAAAGCGACAAAATCGCAGGCCCCAATGACTCTAACACAGCCTTCGTTGTGCCTACGAACATGGCATACTTCTGGACATCCTTTTCCAAGTAATCGGTGTCATTGCTTCTAACTGGTGAAAGGAACCCTTTGCATTCTTCGTGTGAGTGACTTAAAGAATGTACACATGTCCTGTATAAAATTATATTGCTCATTGCGGAACCTGAAATACATTTAATATCTTAGCTAGTAATTATGTCACTTTCCTATTTAAGTAGGTCTTAAAGCAGGATAACGAATTTTTATTGATGTAACGGAATTTCTCAAACTAATTTTCTTCCCTTTCCCGAAGTCTTTAAAATTATTCAGGTGTATCAATAATTTCATAGATTTGCGAGAAACATTATCATGATCATTAAAACTAGGGTCTTAAAAAACTTTAAATGAATCCCTTTTCAAGCGTCCAATATTCGGCTGAATATTCGACGCTGCTGTAATAATGAATGAATGTTGATGTTTTTTCGAAGCATAAATGCGACGTATCTCAGGAAATACCATTGCTATGATACATTACTCGCTTACCTAATATCTGAATAGTCATATTAAGTATTGTAGATAACAGATGCATAACATCAATAACGGCAGAAAACAAGTGGTTGATAACTGCTCAAGGAGTTATGATTCATCGATGAATCATTGGCCTAATCTATTGTGTATATTGTTGATTTCTATCTAGCTTTCTATATAACAAAGCCATTTTATAACCCATCTTATTATATTAATAGGTAAAGAAAAACCTGTACGGGTTCCTTTTTCAGGTCTTTTATATTTAGTACCTGTTGACAACTTTTAATCTTCGCATTAAAATATTGAAAAAAGATCCAACAATGCCCGACAGCAACATCTACTAAATATTAAAAGACTCATCATAAAAGTGCAATAAATGTTTCCAAAGGTTGTGTCATAGATTTGAAAACGCAGATCAGTATCCCTATAGTGTCCTTAGAATATTATGACTTATCGTCACCCCAGTTTTCTTTTAGGCGCTCTTGAATTAATTTTTTTTTTACATTTGGTTCCGAATCGATATTTTCGCAAATCAAAATCGAATTTTTTAACATTTAGGCCGAATCGAAAGAGGGTGAGTCGAAAGAGGCCGCCATGAATGGACATCTTCATAAGTATCACAAGTGCTTTCTGGACTTAGAAGAACTCGACACTCCTCTTGAAAGAGGCGTAGAGCCCATAAATATACTATTTTAGGAAAGACCTTTATAGAATATGCAACAAAAGGTTAGTGACAAAGTGAATGCACACATTTGTACTCAATAATTACAATAGCAATATAACTTTAACACACATTACTCATTTCCGTTACCACTTCCGGTTCAATTCGCGCTGTCGCAAAAACAAAACAAACATTACGCGCCAAAAATAGTTTTTATTTCAGATATGATAGAACTTACTTACTTACTTAAAATGAAGTACTTGGGAATAATAGTAGTAATAGTAGTTACAATTTTACTTAGTAGGTCTCTATAGCATATTCAAACCTTGTTATAAAAAATACCTCCATGACTCAACCGATTAATTGATCAGTAAAAAATCCCAAAGCGTACATACCTATAAATTTTCCTTAAGCTGTTTATTTAGTCAATATACACAAAGTAGATATCTGATATTATATTTGCGTTAGATATTTATTTAAATACAATATTTATTTAAAAAAAAATAAGTAATTACAATCATAATTACTCCCTAAAACAATAACATTACACCTACCTGTGAGAGTAATTGCTGTCATAATGAGAAACAAAGGACATTCAACGGATATCCTAAATGTTTTCTTTGGTATTTGAATATTAACTGTTGGGTTTTCTTCCGTGAGATACTCTTCATCTTCGTTTCGAATCATTTTACTCACAATATTATTTATTAAATCACAGTAAACGACGTCCTAACTACAAGCTATTTTCACTTCTATGCAGTGTAATGTAAACACTTGGTAAAGTTGTTGCTCTATGCGAACGAAATTTTCAAGGTCTGTTCTGTCAATGGTAGCAATAATGAAACGACAGTTTTCCCCGAACCGATGCGTTTGTCTGAACGGTTAATATATTGCAAACGTAAATAAATCCCATCGTTCTAAATTCTTATCAATATTGTTTTATCGTCTGATCGTGTTGCTTGCGTCGCTTAAATGTGTGATGTCGATGTAACCCGTCCGAGTCGCTAAATCACTTTCACAATAGTGTTTGTGCAAAGAGGATCAAATGGGTAAAACGTCAAATTTTTTAGGGCGGCACATCTATGATATAGTATTTTAGAATGTTATTTTTTCGTTACAAGTCTGTTCAGTTTACTGCTACTAATTTATTGCTGTAATGTAAAACGGCCTAGGTTATTTTGACATAATTTGCTTGTTGTTTTATAACGTTTTCTTTTCGTTTAATAGATGATTTGTCTTAAAATTAAATATCAGTTTATATAGATTATTGAAGTAAAACTATCGAAGTTATACGATTAATTTACATAATTTTACGGCCCTCTGGGGTTATCTGTCACTTGACTTCTCTGTTCTCGTTAGCATTAGCCATTCACATTTATGTCCATTATGTAGTCGTCATACATAACTATGTTTACACCAGTCATACTGTCTGTCTAAGTGCAATGCGCAGGCGCATTTTATATCCTTTGTTTTCCTTTGTTTATAAGTTTGTTGCTATGTTGCGCTCGCTCAATGACATGTGACAATAATGTGACAGTAATTACGCGGAAATTAATTAGAGAGAAATTTGCGTTGTTATTGTATATGGAATATAAATAAAACGAACTTGCTTTACTAATTAAGCAGTTACTAAATTAACTAGTTATCATGCTTAAAATTATAGCCATTATAAAGTTGGTATTGTTATTTTTTTTTTAATTACACGGTTACTCGTTCATATAATTATAAAAGAACTAAATCAATCAATTGAGTCAATGTAAATATTATTATTTCGTAGTTTAACTTAGCGTGTTTATAAAAAAGTGTTAAAAATGTAGAAAGTAAATAATTTGTTACAGAACATTAAAATCTACGAGTATTTTAACATTAATTACAATAGTATCAATAACGCTGTCATTAGTTGAACTACAACATTGATATAACAATTCTACAGGCGTATCCAATGGTTTAAGGATCATCCTGAAGGATTAGTTACTCCTACTGAAGATTAAGAAAATATCAGATGTCAGGTCAGATCAGAAATATCACATAACACCGGAATTTGATCCGTCGAGCCGTATCAAAAGATTTCCTGCTCGTATTAATTTCCTTTCATATGGAGGTTAATCGCTAATATTCTAAGATTTAAGACAGGCAAATTATATAAAAACATCCAGAAATTTCAATCAAAAATATATTTAACATCATTTTACAACAGCATAAACAAAACAATGCAATAATTAACAGGTTTTTTTATTATAACGCAACATTAACAACGGTATAGGTAAATACATATTTTATAAATGCCACTTCCTTACAATTTAACATGTCAAAAAAAACAAGATATTTTGAAAGTCCACCTTTACCACCACCACGCGTTAAGTTAGAAGGAATGCATTTGTAATCGACTACAGACAGCAATGCCCTATGTAAATTTTATTGTTGTCATGAACTGCTTTGATCACATAATATCAGGTATACATAAATAAAAAGCGTGTTTTCAGCATTCATTACAATACTACTTTAAGTTATTGATAGACAATACTTTCAGTATAGGTATATATAATTACCGCCAATAAACAAACCGTGAATTTGAAACGTTAATTTCACTATTGGTATATTAGGTATAATCAAAGGGGAAAACATTTCTTTATTATAAGCTACATTTTGCCCTCTAAATTAGTTTTTAGTTTCGAAACAAATTAAGCAGCAAAACTTTTGGAGTACATTAAAATACATTTAATTTTAGGACTATTGATAAGCTAAACGGCTATCAAAAATGAAGCTAATCGCTCAAAATGTCTCTAAAAACAAAATATATTTTCACCCGTCAATTTTAATTGTTAGTTGAATACATTACATGGTACCATATTAGAATAAAGAT
>DWJH01000173.1:0-13093 GCA_018248735.1 Tagiades litigiosa | reverse complement strand
GTTACCAAGTAATATAAAGAAAATCGTGGATTAAGTAATTTTGCGTTGATATGTTTTGAAAATACTTGGTTTGCATTAAAAGTTACTATAAAATGACTACATAGCAACCATTGTATATTTTTATATAACTCATAAATACATACCTATATAAAAAATAAAACGTAAGACAGGCTGAATGTGTTGTGCTACAATTCACAATTCAATGGGCTCATTTAGAAAGAGAAAACACTAAACCAAAATCGTGTTAGGGCGAGCTAACATTATATTGTAGTCACGTAAAAAGAAAAGTGATAGAAACAGTTAGAAGTGAGATGTAGTAAAGATGTACAACTCCGATTATACGTAACCAATGAAACTAAAGATAGGCACAAAACGATATACATACACATTCAATACATACGTAATTACAACGTCCGACGGTTTGCTAGCAATGGTATACTTAACTTCGTTGTGAATGTGATGTATTTTGGCTGGATTTGCAGCTTTACTGTGTTATAAATGGGTTTACACATATAACTGTTATAAGATAAAGTTGACTTCTATACACGTAACCTTCATATAGAAGACCCCAAAAGAACAAACGTGTGGTAAGTTCCTGTGTGTATTTGTAGTATTGTATTTTAAGTAGGTAGGTATCTAAGGCCTGGGTGCTGTTTGGGTAATGATTGGTTCCTCGAATATTTGGTAGTCTGGAGTAGATGTGTTTTGTTATTATGTGTTTGATATTTATAAACAAGGACCATATAAATACCAGGTGCTTTTCTGTCACAGACCATGGAGGAGAACCCTGATGGAATCAACTCCCAAATAGACTCGGACGTGGCGCCTACGAGCAACGCTATCACTGTACCAGACGATACAGATTCTGACACTCAAATGGAGACAATAATTGTTGTGGAGAAATTAAAAGAAGAAGACACACTAGCTGAGACTGTATACAAACAAATACAACCAGCAAAAGTGTCCACATCCCCTGTTAAAGATGCAAATGTAGTTGATAAACCTTCTCCAACCCTTATTCTAGTTAAGTCACCACAAAAAGCTACTAAATCATGTTCAACTCCAACTGTAAATCAAACAATAGTTCACAAAGATGTATCTATGCTTAGAACATACACAAGATCTAAGGATCAGGTTAAGAGCCCACTGATATCAACCACAAATACTGAGAAACCTGTAGAACCACCACCATCAGAGCAAACTATAGAATGCTCAAGTTCAAACATGCCTAAGACTGAAAGGCAAGTAAGTCCTGAAAAAGTGTCTGAAGGATCTGAAAGTTTAACTAAATCAGATGTCATATCAGAAGATGGCACAGATTCCATTAACACATTACAAGGTAACCAACTTCTAGTAAGTGCATTATTTGCAAAGCATTCAAATAAAAAAGGCCAGAATAGTACTGAGGAAGCTCAAAAAAGTGAGAATGCTATCTCTCCAATCACTGTTGACTCTTCTGTTGAAGTACTGTCTGAAAAGTCAAGTGACTCTGTCCTTGAAACTAACTCAGACTTGACGGAACCTCACAACAAAAGCATCAGTCGGGAGCTGAAATCACTTATTAATTATGCTAAGGAGTCAAAGATAATTAGTGAATGTACTCAGTTAACAAGCAAAACTCGCAAATCAAGAACACCTCTAGATTCTTCTAGCAACAGTATAACTTGTGCAGATTCTGACAGGCCAATAGGAAGCAGACGAAGCAGTGATAACTCTTTGTTGAGCAATAGCAGTGAGAAATCTGACAAGCTGGGCATGAAAAGATCCATGAGGTCACAGAACCCAGAATTTGTTAATAAAGTAAAACTGTTTTTAAATTCCGTAACCGGTAAGGTAACTAAGATAAATCCCGAAGCTGTATCAGATGAAGAGATGGAGGAAAAGAAGGCTAAGGACATCAATATATCTGGTGAGCTCCAACCTGGATCACCCAAAAAGAAAATGCAATTGGCTGAGATTGAATCCGTAAGTACTAAGCTTATAAAGCTTAAACCATCCTTAAAGAATGATTGCTCATTGATGTTTTAATATTGTTCCATAGTTGTGTATTCCATAAGGTAACACAAACATAAAAATCAGTCATCTGTTGCAAAAACAAATTTTACATGTAGCTTTTGTTATTATTGAAAATATTGTCATTTGTTTTAAAAACAAAAGTCAAATTTATTCATAGTTAATGCTACATGAAACAAAATGGCTGCATACATAATAAAAAAATGTATATGTTGTCAAGTAATTGACATTAAAGCTAAATATGCTGTCAAAAATAGTTTCTGTACGTATTATGTACTTTAAAAATAAATACATCTATTATAATCTGTATATTTTTTTTCAATAGACACCATTAAAAGACGGCAAGATCCGTTCAGACCCATATTGCTGGCGATGCCACTGGGCAGTGGGGAAAGAGATGGGAGAGAAACAACATCACCCAATGTTGTGTACAGTGTGCCCTCGATCCTTCCACTTCAAGTGCCTCTCTGGCGTTGAGAGGAGTAAGATCATTTCAGAGAAGAACTGGGTTTGTCCAGAGTGCCTGACTGTGCTGCATGCCGAGAGTTCGGAGACAAGGTAAACTTCTTGATACATTTAAATAAGTCAATATATAGCATTATTATTAGCCCTGTATTATATTTTACATAAATTTAACTTAAACAGACTTTAAGATAATTTTGGGATAAAGAGAATTTGTTATTTTAAACATGTTTTGAAGATTTTTTTTCATCAACCCTGGGATTGGTACTTATGAGATTGTAAAGAAAAACCTAGTTATATTAGTAATAATAAATAATCTGTAAGGACACAATTTATGGCTGTTTGTTCTTTTAATCTAAGTGGGCATTCAATTCTTAAGTAGGGCAGACATTTATGTAAATAATAAGATGTTTGTTCCACATTATTGGTCCTTACTAATCATGTTTGGAATTTTCTTTCTGGTACTTGTTTTAGAAATTCACAATTGAGACTAAATTTTTAGCTTGTGACTATACTAAGTTAAATTATGACTATGTAGATAGAATAGACTCACTTAAAATAGTTAATTTTGTTCTAACTATGCTTAAATTAACATAGTTCTACAGTTTACTCTTCCAATTTAAAAGCAATCAACGGTCCTGATAGCATACTGGTAGATAATAATTTGACTTTTATGCTGACACTACGTTTAGTAATACATATATATTACAATAATATAAAAGAAAATATCTTTATATACCCTTTTTGTTTTCGAATGAACACATTGTACAATTTTGTCAAATGTGTTGTAATTCTATGTTATTTTCTTATATATTTCAATCTTTTATTATTGTTTCCAGATCACCTGCGATGAAGAAGATATCTCTCGGCTGCCTCTGTGACCTGCTGAAGCATGCGCTAGAGCGTATGATGGACTTGAATGGGGTAATTATTTTATTAATCAGTAAATGTAAGCTAAACTAACGTTAACTTTAAAGAATTTACTATAAAAAACATGAATTAGTAATTTTGTTTCTTGAAACGCATTTATTTAATATTAATAACGTTGTTTGGCGACCTACAAAAAAAGCTAACGGTTTCGTTATTATTATATAACCTATGAAAATAAAAAAGGCTTAAATAATGTAATTATTAGGCAATTTGGCCTAAAATATATAAAAAAATATTGTTACGGTATGCATATTGCAGTATATTTTCTAGTTACTACGTAATGCATACGCAATGTAGTCACCTCCGTATCCAGTTGTGATAAAGATGGCGTCGATTAAACGTAATGTAGACCTTTTTTCTATGAAACGATCATATTTGAAGTTAATTTGAGTGTGAATCGAGTTTAAATAACATAACGCTTAGGTATTAAGAATAAGTAGGTAGATAAAATAATGACAAATCATATTCATCATATTGTTTTTAACAATGTTTGAATTATCGATAAGTAATGTTTATATAGCGTACCTAAATCAAAAAATTATGATCACACGGATAGTTGCAACAAATTAATGTGTAAGTAATTGTCTTTTACGATTAAATTTTAGTCGATATTTTTGGTGTATTATTGAGGATATTCCGTTGAAAATATTGTCAAGTTGAGAGCGCGGATATGTAAATACGCCATTTGAATAGCGTCACTTGTATTAGGAATAGTTTTAGCCTATATAACTTTCACCCGCTAGCCAACGTAGCGAATGTAATGCAAAAGTAGTAGACTTCATCCTACTAGTAGAGGCGCGCGGCGTCGAGCCGAGCGGGTCTCCGCTCAGTGAAATGACCTTGCTACTTATCTACGTAGGAGCGCAGGCCTCGTACCAAAGCCGTGACGCCTACGCTACCCGACCCGCTCGCACGCGAACAAATCGATACCAAGTATACAGATGCGCTACACCCGTCTCTCTCTACGCTAATAATAAACGCCACGCGTGCACGGCGACCGATGATGCGCGTGTGTGCTGCATTTTTCTTGATTCATCATTTTGTCGCACTTTCCCATTAGCAGATACAATATTGTACGATAATTCTATACTATAATTTCTTCGATGTCAGCACGGCATTAATATTAACGACACACTTAAACTATGCGATCACGCGAAGAAGCAACGGTTTCGGGATGAGAATGTTTTGATTTTTTTTTGTTTATTTATTTTAATATACCTACTTATGTACTTAAAGAAAATACCCGCTTTCGCATTGGTTATTTTTGTAACATTTTTCTGTATACTCTTCAGTAATTTGTCAATAACTATAGAATAAAGATGTCATAATCTATTGTCATCTTAGTTTTATTTTTAAATGGTTTTTAATTGCCTAGCACACAAAGTAAGACAATAATATCATTTTAATAATAAATATTTCCATGGTACATGTAAACTCGAAACTGCATAATATTTTTTAATTTAGAATTTATAATTTAGAATATGAAAATTACAAATTATATAATATAACCAATTCAATAGACAATTAATGCTGTTGATATCAATTTACATAATTTTTCTCTATTAATTTGAAACTTATACAACGATAAAGTATAAAAATATATGTTGTATGTTGCGTATATGTAAGTCCTTACGTCACATTTAATACTAATATCAATCGTCTATTATTTATAATTATATCCGGACTAATAAGTAGTACAGACTAGTAGAATTACAATGATACAATAAAAGACACTCAATGACCTAAATACTAAAGTTCCATCGCAAATAATCCAAGCACATATTGTAAGTGCAATATTTTGTAAACAAACAAAACATATTTTGTATCAAATAAATTGTATTGTTATAAGACATATGTATAGGTACCCATTTTCACTGACTTTCACGACTTTTGTTTTATATAATTCAAATGTGTATTTTCGATGTGGTTCAATCAGGGTGTTCTGCAAGTCAATTGTTGGTAAAAATTTTGTTACAAATATATACATTTTATTTACAGGTGGAGCCGTTCATGCAACCGGTGGACCGTGTAGCGTTTCCAGATTACAAGAATTACGTGGTTCATCCGATGGACTTGGCTCTGATGAAGAACAACATTGCCGAGGGCCTGTACGGGAGCACCGAGGCGTTCCTGGCCGACGCCCAGTGGATCCTGCACAACAGCATTATCTTCAACACATGTAAGTAACATTGCTATTAAAACTGGACTAGCATTTGCTCAAATGGTGTTCTCAGTGGCTATATATGGTGGAATTGATATATTTTTAAATTTCGAATCAATTTGACGTGATGCGTAATTAAAAAAAAAAACGTATCGCTTTAACTTTTGGCGTATATACAAGAATATAAAAAGTTCTAAATATTAAACTTTATTCGCATTTTAGACTCGTTTCCGTCATACTACTAATAATGTCAAAGTTGTATAATAATTGCATTTGCAGGTTTTACATTATAATTCAATTGTTACTGCAATTAACTAATTATAATAATAAGATTCTTTATTACAATATGGGTTTTCATGTGAAAAAAAATTACAGCTTTATTAGGCGTTATAATATTATAAATCTGTGGATAACTGTCCAAAATACAAAATAAATATGAGATTGAACAATGTATGGTATGTGTTGGTTATGTATGAGAGTAAGTCATCAAAATGTTTTCTTTCTATGCATGTACTTGGCTGATGAAAAAAAAGTATACATACACGTCGAATTTATAACCTCTTTGTCCTTGGGAAGTTGGTTAAAAATATAAATAACAAATTTTACTAGTTGTATTTAGTTTAATTGCCTTAAAAATTCTGGTAGCTTTAACATTGTTGTAGTTAGAATCGTAGTATAATGGGTGTAACATTCTGTGTCTCACGTTTACTTTCCGCTCGCTCGCTACGTCACAGCTTCGGCAATTCGGTTCTACGGAGACTACTTCCAGCAGACCTAGCACACTAACATCGAGAAGCTTAAATTCTATTTGAGATCGAGAGAGCTTGCTTGCTATTGGTCAATGCTTGTTTCCCTGTCACATTCTATTGGAGGAAATAGTGTGCGAGCAAAAACGAATCGCCGAAACCATCTCAAATCAGCGAAAATCTTGTCTTAAAAGTAGTGTGCTAGGCCCGCAGATCAGTATTGTTATAAAAAGCGAATGTGTATTAGAAACATATAATTTTAAGGGTGTTCTTGTCGCTTCACTTCTAAATCGGAGCTTAGGTGAAAACGTGGTTTCAGTGCAATCGAAGCTGACCGCGGTGGCGCGCGCCCTGGTCAGATCATGCAAGGTAGAGATGGGAGAAATTGAAGCGTGCCCGGAGTGCTACGCTGCCGCCCACAGCAGGCGCGACACCTGGTTTACAGAAGTTTGCAGCACCCCCCATATGCTCTTATGGGCCAAACTGAAAGGTGAGATGCCTTACCCTTACTCACTACAAAAAACTTACACTACGAAAAATGTCTATGTTTGTCAAATGTCTCCTTAGATTTAAGATGATCTACTCGTATATGTCAAGCAAGCCTACAACTAAACTCTTTAAAATCAAACATAACAAAAGTTGTAAAAGAATATTTTTCAAACTGATTACTGATATATTACTGAATAAAAATAGTTTTAATTGTAGGTTAAAACATAAATAAAACTTTCCCTTGGTGTAATATAAAATGTGTAAAGGAAGCACTTTTCACTTTCGAGACACTTTTCTCGATATATTAAAATATTTTTGTTCTTTCAGGTTTTCCGTATTGGCCGGCAAAGTGCATGTCAGTTAGCGGAACTGGTATGGTGGACGTGCGGTTCTTTGGAGCCCACGATCGCGCCTGGGTCCCGGCTCGTGACTGCTTCCTATACTCCGAGAAGGATCCCAACAATTTCAGATCGAAGCGGCAGGATATAATGGATAGCATGCAGGTAGAATATTAAATAATATGGCTTTCAAAAATAAAATAAACACGCTTTCGTGAGAAATCGTCTATTTATTGAATTTAATCGCTATTTCAGGAGGCCGAACAACATATACGTAACATATCAAGAAAATACGGAAAATTCGTTTATCCACCATTCAAGACACTGCTCGATCCTAGCAATTTGACGGAACAGTTAAAAATTATGGTAAGTCTTTGTGTAAACTGTTGAGACTCAATATATATTATACGATATTAATTTTAGCTATAAATTAAAAACTTGTATTATTCAAACCAAACACCATTTTTTTTAATAAATAGATAGACTCATTATTGTAACAAATAATACGTCAACAATATAAAAAAAGAGAAATAAAATTTTAACAATGAGATCTATAATTAAGATGTATAATATATTTACTTTCGTTTATTTTCAGATACCAACATTCGATGGAGAGTTAAAAACACCATTTAAGGACAAGTCTACTCCAAAAGCAGTTACTAATAATAGTAGATCGAATTCTAAAGGTTCTAAGAACTCTAGCAATGATGGGTGTGTTTTAATTTTTAATTTAATGTCTACGCTGATAATATAAAATGAAATTACTTAAATACAAAAATAACCAATTCAAAATTATATTGGATACAATGACAGTTTAATGCAAGCGGGTTTAGTTTTAAATCCCAAGGCGTATATAACAGAGATTTTTAAATTTTAGACATTTAAAAATAGTGAAAGTATAATAAATGCTTTAACGGTAAAATCTAAGGATACATGCATTTCTTTAAAGTCTAAAAAAAAATTATTCACATTTGGTCAACGTAAAGCAAGTCCCAGTCTGAGAAGAAACCTGTATTTAGTAATAAGCCATTGAAGAGTTATGATAGTGATGACCATGAAAATGTTACTTGACAATAATTGTAACCTTCGCAAAACAATGTAATACTGAAAATAATAAATAAAAAATTCAATTGTACTGTATGTAAAATAGTCTTTTTATTTGTACAGTGATGTGAGTGATACTGAAGATGCCAGGTCCCAACCTCGCAAGATGGCTGACGGGGCTGAGATTGCTATGGAGGACGATTTCTCCATCATCAAGTATGTTTTACACCTACTTTTTAAGTAGTTTAAATGAATGTTAAATAAAAAAAAACAAATAAATAATAGTATCAGCTGATGAGTACTTATTTATATATCTTTTTTCAGGGACAAAACAGTAGAAGTTGATGAAAACTCTATAGAAAACGCGAATTCTCGGAAACGTCGAAGATCAGACCTCGAGGAAGCAGTTATTACTATTCTAGATGGCGGCTCCAATGAGAAACGAAAATGTATGGAAAATGATGTTACGCCAGGCGAGAACGTAACTCAGCCGGAAAAGCCAATAGCTTTAGAAAATAATGATAAATTAACAGAAAAAACACCTAAGGACCAAACGGAGACCATGCAAGATATTAGTAATAAAGTAATATCTACTCCAGCATCACCGCTCGAAAAAGATGTACTAAATAAATCATTAACTAATGACTCTGGACGTCCCCCTATTAAATTGATATTAAAAGCTAACAAGCCTTTAAGAACAAGTACTCCTAAAGGAAAAGATAATGCTGAAAAACCAGGTCCATCCAAATCTCGATCATTGTTGATAGAAAAGAAAAATTCTCTTGATAAAGAAAAAGAAGATGGTAAGGTCAAGGCACAAAAACGGCGTAATTCAAAAAATAAGTCTTTTGTTATAAGTACTACCCAAAGCATACAAAAAGCTGACAATGGTGGCAAAAGTAGAATTAGTGATGATATTAATGTTTCTCTAGAAACAAATAAAAATAACACGAAAAATGTAGAAGAAAAATTAGATCAAACAAATATTATGAAATTTAAAGAAACTGTAGAACAAAATGACAATGTAAATGAAAAATCTAAGGAAGCAGTCGCCATCAATTCTAACAAAGCCGAATCTGCTACAAAATCAAAGCCATCGGAAGTTACAGACTATAACAATGCTAAATCTAAGGACCAGGCGGAAACTAAAGAAAATCATAATATAGTCCAAAAGGAACGAGAAAACTTAAAGGATAATATTGGAAATAAATGTAAAGAGAATGTGAAAACTAAGGCGCATAACATGAAATTCAAAACAGGTGAAAGTAATATTGACAAAAATATTACAAAGCGCAATTCAACAGCAAGCCCTAAAGCAATTATGGATCAATGTGATGATGATACAGCCCTAGCAGTAATAGCTAAAGAGACCGGAAAGAGAATATCAATCCCAAGACTACCAACTATCAGTAGCGTTCGGAGTCTTTCAAGCCCTCAAAATGTGGAGAACACACAAAAACCAACATTTAGTTTTAATTCAAATTCACTTGAGATTATTCCTGATACCAACAAACACACAACTATTACTGCAGAAAGTATTCGGAATATGAAAGAAGCTGTGACCAAACTAAATAAATTGAGAACCGATACCGAACAATCTTTAGTAGGAAAGGTTGGTGTTTGTGCGTTTGCTCGTATGCCTGCGACGCCCCCAGCCGACAAACAGATAAATAAGGATTCGGCTGTTCATATTGAAATAAAGTCCGAGCCAATGGACTTAGACGATGTGGACCGACAAATTGAAAAAATTAATATGATGAATGCATTCAGTTTGCGGCCGGTTAATACCGCGACCGTACCCACAAATCTTCGTGAAGTGAGAATAAATAAAACGTCATTGAATCTTCGCAAGACTACTGTGAAGGTGGTCGACGCGAAAAATAAGGCGAAAAAGCCGTTCCCACAGCAGAAGAAAGGGGATGACGGAAGGTCAGAGTTGAACAGTAAAAACTCAATGGTGTATATTCCCATCCAACCGCCAGTAACTCAAGCGCCAGTTCGGATGACCCGGCCTGTTACTGTCAATGGGAATGCTCCAACGCTGCCTGGCCCTCGGCCTTCAGGTCCCGCTGTTACAAATAACGGTAAGCATTGCTAAAAAAAACCATTCATATGCGTCGAATTTATAATCTCTTTGTTTTTGAGAAGTCTGTTAAAAATTAAATAAAATCTACATACAAACAGGTCAAACACACAACTCTTCTCTAAGGCTTTACCACAGTCAGGTAATAGCTTTACACAACACGCGCTAGGTGATATTGTGCCGCGTCCAGCATGGACACAACATCTGAGAACCCCATAACACCCAAAAACATTTTTGTTTGTCAAATAGTTTTAGAAAGTCTTATAATCAACTCAAACAAATCTTATAATCAACAAATACTACTAAGAACACATTTTTTTAATGCAGTAAATCCTTTGCGGTCCGTAATTCCGTGCAAGTACGCATACAGTATAACATTACCACTGCTGAACAGGTCCCAATATCGTGAACGCGGTGACCCAAACGCCGATTACGTCACAACCGTTGGCAGTGCAACCGTCCGTGCCGTCGCCCGTAACGGTGGTCGCGGTGACGTCAGCAGCGTGCGCGCCCGTACAAGCGTACCCCACCGGGCAGATACCCACCACGGTGCATACGGTGCCGTTGATTACGTCAGTGAACGGACAGTGGACGTTCAGTCTACAGCCCATCATGTCGGTCGGTGGACTGGATGTTATTGATGTAAGTAAAGAAATGAAGCTGGGATGATGTAACTTAAGCAGTACGATGGAACAGTTTTAGGGGTGTGAGTATCCATATGTAGAAAATATTTGCATTGGTTGCTAAGATGTTGGAAGTAGCACGCAGCTGTGACCAACCTCGCTGTAACTCTCTTAGAAATGAGTTATGTTTGGTGAACTATGTACTGGGTTATGACTTAATAAAAAAACATTGTTATTTTAGGCAATAGAAAGACGCATTATGTTGAACGAAATTTTGTTATATGTAAGTGATAAATAAAATTATTTGTTAGAGAGAAATAAAGCTAACAACATACATCTGATTTCAGCCTGATTCATCATCAAAACCGTTGGTGAACGGTGTCGGTGATCGCATCACCACGGCTCCTCCGGCGTTACAGACGGTGCCTACTACCAATTGCCAGAACGTCGCAACGTTTCCTGTACCCCCGAAACCAATGCTGCCAACCGTAGGATCGACGAATACTCCGACGAATACTTTAGTGGTGCAATCCGGACCGTCTCACCTACAGAACCAGGCACAGACCCAGGCCCAGGTCCAGGCTCAGGCCCAGGTCCAGGCTCAGAATCAATCTCATGCCCAGGTCCAGGCCCAAGCCCAAACCCAAGCCCATACTCAGGTTCAGGCCCAAGCACAGGCGTCTCCGCTTCCGTTTGTAAATAGGCCCCCTTCCGAATGCTCCTTTGGAGAGGTGAGTGAAGTCAAGAATTTGTTTATTTTTTCTTTTATTGCACTCATATTAAGAAAATAAATTTTAAATTTTTTCTGTTTTGTTGAACATATTAAAGTATGTTAATTTTTGTGTCTTTGACTTTCAATGTTGGATGTATTTTCTGCATATTGGAGAGGGATTTCAAGGGTATTAGCGAGAGATTTAGCATTGTATTTACTGTAAAAAAACCATGGATCATTAATAGTGCTGTTATGTATAATATGTATAAAATAAAAGTATATATTTTTCACATTTTTGCTATTATATTGTTCTACAGCCACCGCGTCTTCAACACAAGCCGTTAATAAACCCTTTCGATCCGAACACTCCACCTGGTCCAATACCACCGCCGTCCACGGCGGGACCAATCACTGCCAAGCTCAATCAAAATGCTATTAAGGTAAGTACGAGTTATAAAAAACATGTATGTATTTCATTATACTAACTTTATAGGCTTCAAATGTATGAGACTGTTACTTTTTGTATTACTGGTGGTATCCCAATGCCATGGGTATTTAAGGTGACTTGCTTAACTACAGGAATTGTAACTATAGGAATTGTGATATAAATATCACAAAGTATAAAAACCTTGCTGTACATGGATAAATAATAGGGTAACTTAGTCCTGTGACTGGCCTCACACAAGAACAGTTTTCTATTAAAAAAACAAGCGTGATTGATTAGATTATTATACATTTGATGTTTAGAAACAACATATTACTTATCTATGTAACAAAGATCTCTTTTTACAATGATGACTGCATTAATTTAAATATTTCTTTACAGTTGGCAGATTTCTTTAGAACAATACTAGAGGACACCATAGGGAAAATTGACGAGCCTGCCGGCGAAGCGATCAGCTTGAAATTACAATTGGAGGAGTCACAATGGCGGCATCAGCAGGAGATCGATGAGTTGAAACATAATCATGGTGAGTTTATGATAAGTGAGACATATACACAGTACACAGGTGAGTGAAAGATAAGAGATTGATGAGTAGACACAATAGTTGTGAGTGAAACAATCAAGACTGAGTGACTGATATTGAAGAAAAGGTGTTAAGTTAATCTGTTTTATACATATTTATTTGTAAATTAATAAATGTGTTATAATGATTAGGGTATCAGGTATAATTAAATGTTTTTGTGGTCATACTAAACATATTTGACCTACCTACCTCAGGGGTGTCGACGCAACTGTGACCAACCTCGTGAATAGGATAAACGTCCTTTTTGAGATGAGGTAGATGATGTTAAATTTAAGTGGTTCTACAGAAAAATCCACGTTTAAATTATAATATAATAATAGTACTAATTAAGGATCTAGATCAACCTCAAACCTTTTTTTATTTAGTAAAGAGTAGCAAACAAGCGTGCGGTTCACCTAATGTTAAGTGGTGGCTCATGACAACTATAACCCACCTCAAACAGGATGATGTCCTAAGAGAGGCAG
>DWJH01000172.1:0-13094 GCA_018248735.1 Tagiades litigiosa | reverse complement strand
CATTTACTAAGTTCCCATGCACAAAGTGGCGTAGTTTATTAGCTGTAAAAACAGCTGTTTGTGTGACAGTCAGGTCACAAGTTACAACACTTTCACTTTGCAGTTCAACAATGTTCCTGCTTAACCTACAGGTGTACTGTGCATTTACATCTGAGGTAAAATTGCGTATTAATGTATTATATCCTTGATATTTTAAAAAGTCATAGAATTATAATTCTCACGTTGTTGCTAGCTTAAGTAAAAATTACATTTACCTTACAAAGTTCGCGTTTGCAATTTCGCTGGCGCTTCTCTATTTACTCTTTAAGGTATTTAAACTATCATGTTTATTTTTAATAACACTTAAACTTACTCACATATCATCCCCATTTTACTCTCTACGGGGGTGATATTGCTGACTATAAAGAAACTGACAAGTAATTTTTTTTACTTCAAAAATTATTTGTTTGTGTAACATTTGCAAAATTAGTACCCTAAAAAAATTTTAAATGCCGCCCAATATAACCACTTTAAGCGAACAAAGCCACGGGCACTAACTTGTATCGTTATAAATGTTCTCGATCCATCCTTGCAAACGTACACAAAATATAACAATCGTTAATAAATCAGCGTTTCCACGATACGGGACTACCGAGAAAAACATTTCCTTTGTAAATCAATACTACTGCTTCACTACTATCTTAACACACACGTTACAAAATCCCTTTTCTTACACACTCTAATGTATTTTTGCTTCCTTTTTAAATTATGAGAACAAGCAAATTAAATGTAAAAAATAATTAAGCAATTTCAAATAAATTTAAATCTTAGATACCGATTAAGATCAGACATGCGTTAAGTTATTGAATAGTAATTTAAATAATATAATAGTATGGTAACATTAACACATCTACGATTTAACACCAAAATGTTAATTAACTTAATTGCCATGATAGATATTGCACAATGATATGATAGGCTATAGGTAGATCGTGAAGGCTGATTACTTCACTATTTCATAAGTCAACCTTACAGAGAAAAATATAAATTCAAATATTTCAATGCCAGTTACGCTCCGTAAAACTGCATAACATGTACAAAATTTAAACTTATGTACATATATGAAAACTTATATATATGTACGTGTAAATTAATGTATATAATATGTAAACTTATATCTATATGTTAACTAATGCGATCCATAAGATGCTTTCTGATTTCATTTTGATTTCTGAAAAATCGTACAGGTTGCTCGGGAGAATGATTTCCAACACATATTATCCTTTTCAAACGTAATGATTAAATAAGTAGCTTAACCTAGACGGTATTAGTACAAATAATTATTCTAATGTGTTATTGTCTTATTAAGATATTAAGCCACTAGTCTGATAATCTTATTAAAAATATTTAATTACATACTTATCGCACGGCAGACAAAAATTAACTGTAATTTTTTTATATCTCAACGTTGTTAACATTCTTCATTAATTAATTTTAGACAAACATCTGACATATGTAGAACACATTTTACTTAATATGCGAACTTTAGATGCATTTTCAACTTAGGTCAAAAGCGAATTAAATTTTATTTAAAACGTTATGGAAGACGATACGTCTTGTTTTTAAATTTGTTATATGGAGTGAAGTAATATGCGTTGTGAGAGCAGAGAACGAGTTGTTATGCAAGCTTGAATGTAGCCCGACTCACTTTTAACGTAACTGTAGCGTCGCCATCATTCAATGCAGAAACCGGACGTATAAGGAAGTCGAAAGGTATTAATTTACATTCAGATCTTCTTGCGACATACAATACTGTGTATCCATGTACAAGTAAGGAGATATATGTAATGCGGTTATATTAATAAGGTGAGCATAATTTACTGAAACTATTTTGAAACCTTAAGGACTTTGATATTTTATAACGAATATCTTTATTCTAAAAAATCATTTTATTTTAAGAACATGAGAGATAATTTATAAAAGTTTTGGAAAATTTTAAATTCATTATTCATTGTTTTACAATTGTTGTGTGTAATCAGAGCTGAAATTGTGTCTTTCTAGCAGTGAGACATAATAATCGGGACAGTCCATTACATGTAATATGTTATAGTGACACCAGCGACCACATTCGGAAGTAGCGCATTGTGGGCACAGTGTAATGCGATGATAATAATAAAGTTACTTATGACTTCAGAATACAGGTAACTCGACCGAACCCGAACGATTCGGAACGAATTTTTATTTATAGAAAGTATGCGAAATATTTGATATTAACAACAACTGAGTTACATACTTGCTATTTTTATATTTCACTACACAAAGATTGTCTGGAATAAATTGCTACTTTCACAATAAGACGCCACTAGGACGCCATTAACCTTATTCGTTAATAATATATCACTTATTTATTTGTAATTTTTGTGTGTACAATAAAGAATTTTTGTATGGTATTGGATTTTAATTGTGACCGATCCTGCACAAGACACAGCAGATTAATTAACATGAAGCATCTCTACTACCTACATTCACAATAAAAAACGCATACATATACAGAGTCGCATTGAAACTTTTCTTATTACTTGTGGGACGGGAAATCTGCCTTTTACACAAATGATGGTGACTTCTGACCTATGTAACCACATTCGGAAGTGGAACATGCTGCACTGCACTTGCAAATACTAGCTTTAGGCTTTTTATGCACTAGGCGTTCGACAGTTGATATATTTTTTTGTTAGTTCAATATTAATTCGAATGTTAGATTTCTACGGTTAACATTAGCACTAATATAACATTTTCTTAAACGTATATTTTAGCAGTGATAATTATATATAATTATTTCTTTTTGTATAGAAGGAATGGCGAAAGATAACATCGTGAGTATCAGGCGCTTGTATTGTTAATATAGGTATATAGTCTGGCTATATACACTTGGTCAACATTGTGAAAAAGAGCTAACGCTTCGGCAGTAATAAAACCCGTAGTCAGAGGTGAGCTGCAGAAAAGTTTTGCCACGGGAGTAGCAACGGAACTTTATCGACTTAAAACGATGGTCTAAAGCCATTGTTAAATTGTTTCAAAATTAACAGCGTATACTTAACTATTTTAAGTCTTAATTCAATAATATAAAATCTATTGAACTGGTTAATACCTTGTAAAATCTGCCTAGTGCAAACACGCCTTTGATTGGAAATGCCAATTGAATGACTGCGCAAACTACACAACGACAGTGAGCTTCCTTATTGCATAACCGGAACCTACTTTTTTACTTTGTAGACTTAGCAGCTGACTAAAAACTTAGTTCTTATTTGAATTTAGGTCTTTCGTATTGGCATGTGTGAAATCGGCAGTATTTTTTCTGTAAGAACTAGTTTTATTCATATATAACATGTATATTCTTAGTCATTTAACATTGACAACGATTTAAAAAATATATCACATGTCATGTTACTTTAAATATTGACCACTTTATTGAAGTAATAATTACTACATTGTACTTATGCAGCGAAAATCCATGAATAAGAAACTGTATTTTATTTGCAAAAAAGATAATTCCATTTAAAGATCTCGAGACAAAAGTAAAAATTATAATAGAGTTGATAATCAAGCATAAGTAAAGGCGATCGGATAAAAAAAGTAAAATTAATAAAAATTACTTTAATACATATTTATATGTATGTAGCGAATATATAAAAGAAATATTTGTACCGGTAATTTGCAGTGCGGTAATTCCTATAACAAGCAACCACTGTGAATTCGTCACCATATTTCCAATGTTAATGAATCACAGATATAAAAATCACTAATTAATATTCCATTAAAAATTAATTTTCTTCAAATATTGTAGGTATCACGTCCGTGTCACAATCAATCACAGTTCACAGTTAAAATGATATCGGTTAATTTGGTAACTTTCGTTTTCAATTGAGTTGTGTTTTTATTTGAATAAAAATTTAATTATGATTAAATTTAATACGATCACTCCCGATCGAAATAATATAGGCGTGTGCTATGTGCGTTTACCTTGCGAGAACTGAGAGCGAAAGTGGTTGAATATGATTCTGACCCTCGGCGTCTTGAATCTTATGTCCCCTCTCGATACAGCCATCGCGAATTCCTACGCACATTTAGACCTCAGCCAAATCATAATGTAATTAGTAATTAATGTAATTGGGCGCCGTGTCGACCGCAGCGGGATAGCTATTGTCATTAGTAATTGTGACGACTAATAACAAATGTTTAAAAGTTGAAGTTTTTTTATTGTGTATAGTATAAAACGAGTGTATACGAGTATACGAAACAACTACACTCAGTGATAACTGTAACAGAATGATTGTAATATGTGAGGCCGGTCACAGCTGCGTTGCTACTCCCGAGGTCTAAGTTGGTCGCGATTCGAGCACCAACTTACTACCGAAACGCGCTCTAAACAGATACCGTTGTTGCTACTTCTAAAGTGTGTGTCACTTCCGAATATCGGGATATAGTAAACTTCAAACTGAAACACCACCCGCAAGTGTGTTTTCACCGCAGCAATTTATGTGGTGGTTGTACTGAAACATCGAAGCTCGGTAGAGCCATTGTAAATGTAAGTGGAAAAGAGTTTGGTTTATACCAACGTTTATACAAGGGATCTTCTATATTCACTTTTCAGGTTTTGGTGTTAAATAAATTTTCAACTGCTGTAGTGGCGCAAGAAAACGCAGTAAAGAAATTTGTCGGAATGCTTAAAATGTTTTGAAAAATATGTAAAGTAAAATATATTTCACATTCAATTTTTGACGGTGTACTTCTTATTCAAATAAAAGCAACTCTTGGCGATTATATTCAAGAATTAATTGTGTATGGCTTAGATGAGTGATTGTTTCTATCTAAAGATAAACGAATAGTTAATTTGTGTAAAGTATTTAATACGCATTTATAAACAGGTTATGCTAATGGATTTATGTCAATAACCTTTGTATAGAACTACAGATATCATAAATGCAATCTAATATTGTTGATAAATTTCTACAGGAAGAAGTCTCAGGTATTATTAGCTCCAGTAAAAAGCTTAATTTCTAACGCGACAACATCGACCTTTATCTTGATCTAAATTATAAATATAAACTTTTTTATCATTAAGAGCGAAGATTCGCTGTAGTACGTGAAAACTATAATCAACTTTAAACAATAGCCTCATTATCCTTTTCGAACACGGTCATAATTACCTCGCCATTTTTAAGGTTTGAATTTCTTACCTCCAATTGTAGAGTTAAAATTCTGCACTATTTGTAGGAATTGTATTTTTTAAATTAAGTTTAGGTCCAGCCGTTAAATAACACTAGTTTGTATTGTTTTTATCTATATAAGTAATGCATAATTGCATCATAATAGCTCTCATGTAACATTGTAACTATTTTACATATAATTATGTGAAAAAACTATTAAAAAAAACTCTTCCAAAACGTTAAAAAGTCCAAATAACTACGGAAATATAAAAAACCGCCTAAAAATTTTAGTTAAAATGAACAAAAATTGCGTAATTATTATTCATAAAACCTTTAAAGGTTATGTTTCCTTGAAAAGCTTGAAAGTTGTTTGGAGCAATATCGTTAACTTCGCGGGTAAGTCCAGTGGAATAATAATTATGTTTTTGCCTTTACCAACACATCCGTGTTGTTATGTCAATACTACATAACTTACTTCTTGAATATTAGTTAAAACTATGAAAGCAAAAATAATGCTACCCTTGCGAATTTTAGTATAAACTGCCGTCAAATTATTTTGATATTAAGAACGCACTTACGGACTTACTTTACAGATTCGATTTTTTCACTCAATGTTCCGTATTCTGCTATTGATAGCCTGTTAATAAATTTTGATCGAACATTCTAGACGACCTTTTGGATTATAATGAAATATCACCACGACCCGAGGGTATTGCCGCTTGCAACACTCCACTAGGTGATACTTTTTGTTGACCAACATGCGACGGAGACTCAGTGTTGCAATCGCCTATAAATTGAGGATGCATATAAGGATATTGGGAAAGTACGCCGGTCAGTTGTCGTCACAATTACTACGCTATTATACTTACAGGTTAACAATCGCAGATGTATTTTTAAATTGTTTTATCACTAAAGAAGTTTATTAGCGATATGACCTTTTGTGTGTACACTTTTATAGCATGTTGCCAGTGGCCTCGCTCCCATTTTTCTTCTTTAACTTTTAGACTTCTGTCTAAAAGTGTTAATGCCATCTTTCGCTAACATTACTTTTTTGGATGAAAAAACCACAACCTTTTCTGTAGCAGAATTCAATGATGATATGTTAGTTAATATACATGTTAAAATGAAACGTACAAACTCATTTTTTAATTTATATTAAACAGTTAGGTTATCTGTCAATGATATACAATAACCTCCAAATCCAAAGGTCAAAGACGATCGACGGTCGCCTGTAAGCATTCAATAAAATGTTGAACCCGTCACGTAGTTATACCATCTTAAACGGTTGCTCACGTATTTATACTCATACATTGTTTCGCGATCTGATGAAAGTGCGCTCATAGAGCGAACATCAAGATAAGCGATGTGACAATTTAAAACAATTTAAGTCATTCACCGTATTGAACAACCGTATAACTACATGTAAATTTGCCTGAATATGCCTGGCGCAATAAGCAAATGCAATATCACAGGTTAAACAAAAGTGACGTTACGTAACTTGACCTGAAGAAATAAAACTATTTTTAGTAATATTTGTAAGAATTTATTATATAACTTCCTAATTGTTATGTGAGGAAATCCATCCATTGTTTTAGTATCCAGAACACGTTTGATGTTTTTTTTGTTTTCTTTATTTAAAGTATATTAAAAAAGAGGCGTCTTTTTTACATTTCATATCTGTAATAGTTTCCCATGAATGGTGTCACGTAGACACATACATCTCAACCACCAAACAGACGAGAACGAATATTATTAATATAATATTATAAACTATCCTTGACCGGGATTGAACCTGGAACCCGCAGATCGGCAATTTCACTACACCTGTCCTACAGCTTTACCATCTATAAATACCTACAACTCATGTTTGTGTAGTAGTTCACTTTTGTTAAAATTGGCCTTGATCGTTCTTCATATTCTTATCTCTTTAGCATTTAATCTTAAGGTGACCTTATTTTTTACATCAACGAAATGCGGAAATTTAAAGTACTTAACTTATTATTTAATACGCAGTTAAATGACAGTAATCTAGTCAATTATAAAATAAAAAATACCACGAATTTCAGCACATTAAGTTTTTATTATTATATAATTAAAACATAAAATTTAATATCTGATTATCTCCTTTCCACAAAAATATCTATAACATAAATATAATTTATATTTACTCGTACTAAAATTTCACATCTTTGATAACTTATGATTAGGTAGGTAACATATATATACAAGAGAAGAGAACATATAAATTATAATATGGTTTCTTGTATAAATACAATATATTTTGCTTATAGCTAGATAAAACATTACAATGTTATCACAAAATAAAACAATAGCAAAGCCTATAGTGATAGATTTTATCCAGATTTCACCACTAGCACAATGATTTAGAGGCTTAAACAGCTATTATGTGTTTCAACCTAATGTTGAAATGCCCAGACGAGACTGCTTAGGTTAGGCGGGGTCAGTACCAACACAATATAACTATTTTGACAGTGAAGCAATTCTTAGAATTTATTCTTGAACCATGTGGGTGCACGCATGCCCATAACATTTGAGCTGACCAATATAGAAATAATACACCATACCTCCACGTCACACAACCTATTAATTAATAATTTAAAACTATATCAAAGTCATTGTTCAACGACATTCTTCTTATTTTAATATTTTATGACATTTTTATTCCTTTTCTTTTCACCTTGAGCGTACGGAGGCTTCGAATTCGTTGAAAAGAAGTATATACCAAATTTGCTGCCAAATAAAAAAAAATCATAATTATCTCAGTACCTTTTTTAATTGTAAAAGAGAAGCAAGTAAGCTCCATTGCTACTGAATAAGGATAAATTGTTAGTATTAATTTAAAAGTTAAAATCTTTTAATATAAAATCGAAATTTACGGGCTCATCACAAGACCTTCAGTCATATGAACCCGACGGACTTAAAATTTTGTTTATACGTACTTCTTCCTGTTATTATGTAAACGATCATAAATGAATATATTTTTATAGCAAATATTATTAAAAAGGATTAAGCAAACGAAGTTGTAGGCGTTAAGCAATAAATAAAAGGCAAATACAATTTAACACCTGTCCAATTTTATAAATTTATATTATAATTTCTTCGTAGTTACTTAATTCTAAAACTAAATAAAAGAAAATCATTTCAAAGGGAAACGGGTGTCAGTGAAAGTATGGAAGTGATTCGGTGCCCGTACTTGGGCATAGAGTACGTGTGCGGAAACACTACCTTGCGCGTTAGAACGACATCTAGCGGATGGGTTTGTAAACGTTAATTTTGCTGAATTCCTAATTAAGGTTAAAATTATTCAAATGTGATAATTATTATTTAAACTAGCCGATGCGTACCTTACACTTACTTTTACCTTTTACCGTTAAGGACATATTAAGATTTATTGTGCTGTTGTGTGTGTTGTTCTTCAGTTTCAAGGATGTTTGAAAAAGAAGGATAAGAAGGAAGGATGATTATGCCAGGATATTTCAGGCTTAAGGACCGCAAGAAATGCAACACAACTAACCTCATATGAGCAACAACTCTCTACTTCTTATAGATCTTCTTCTTAGTTATACTAATCACAATATTTATGTTTAGAGTGATAGATAGATTTAAAAAGCTGCAGTAATCATTTAACTTCTCATCACTATGAAATAAAAGACTTACTTTCTTGGAACATATTCCCCGAAAAGCACCTTGTCGAAACTGCCTACTAACTCGCACCATCCAATTAGATATGTTATCCAGGAGTAACATTTAGTGCCGTAGAAACCTATTTCGGTAATTATTGATTCCGCAAAGTATACGGGTCCCCGTTCATGGTTGCAGCCTGATTTAGCTAGAATGAGTAATATAAATATAATTTGTATAGTAAAAAAATAACTTGAATAATTAATTTAATTATTTCGTAACTGGATATAACATAGTGTCAAATAAAAACAGTACAGATTGTTTTAATGTAAAATTTCTTCTTGCAGCGCTAATTAATGAAGTAGCTGATAATAACTTAATCGGTATAACAGAACATATAATTTGGCTAACTTTGATTCTCCGTCGCCTGGCACCCAGGTTGTTCCATTCCTCCGTTAGGATAAAAGTCAATATGTCCACACGTTTCCAGTTTTCCCTTTTCCAGGCAATTGGTGTGAACGACATCTACGAAGTCAGCATCACTTGCATCGATTTTATTATCTACGTCAGTTGTCACAAAGAGTGGTAAAGCTGGGTCAAGAGCTGTAATATAAGACTGATATTTTGATTGTTATAAGAGAAACCTTATAACGTTCCTCTGGTATTAAGTATCACCATATCAATCGTAATCGATGTCAGACAGGAAAACAGCTCTGAGGTAATTTGGTCATAGTTGCGTTTGCAGCTCCTGAGGTTTGGATTACCGCAAATATCCTAGTTATCCGATCTCATCAAACTGAAACACAGCTGGCAGGAGTTACGTCACCGTAAAAATAATAAATGTAGTTGCAGTACTAAACTCGTCATTTTCCAGTAGTAATATAGTAGTATATTCTCAGTAGTAGTTCTATAACAAATTAATGATTACGTCATATTGATTATTTATTATTATTTTTTTTTTCATTTTTGTTTATAGGTCACACACATGTAATGTAACCTGAAATAAAGATTTATGTATTTATTTATCAAAAAGTTACAAATTATAAACCTTTGCATGGTTTCGTTAAAATTGCGAATATATTATTTCTGATAAACAATTATTCACAACCCCTATATGTAAGTGCAAACGGATTTGTAAGAAGATAATTACTGAGTGTACTTCGCAACGCTTCAATGTTAACCTATAGAGTGAAATAGTAACAGTCTGTTAACCGCCCAGGAAATAGTCAATAATGTTACCTTTTAGTAGACAATTACCGAGACCTGCTTTTTGCGTATCCTCCGAGTTACGGAAACGCTCATTAATCCGAATTCCTTGTTGTGCCAATACAATACAGAGTAAATTAGTAATTTAGGATGTTTTTATTGGGTTACGAGTAGATAACTAATGAGCAGTTCATCTGTTGTTAAGTGTCAACTGAAGTCCATAACAATATAATTTTTACTTAGTTATATTTAATACCTTAACAGTATTCAGCTTAAATAAAATTTTGATAAAGAACTAATCATAAGATCTACTAACTATAGATAGTTATTAAATTAATTAAAAAAACGAGAGAAACATGTTCCTATGTAGTAATAAATCTTGATCTTTAAAATAATAATATATTCATACCTGATATCCTAGAAATCTTTCCAGATTTTATGAAGTTCGATACGTAGCCCGCGACATGTCCGCCCAAACTAAAACCTATTATGTGAAACAGGGACAGTTTGAATTGATATTTCTTTACTAACACATCTATTAGTTGCGCCAAACATTTTCCTACAAGCTTCGTATTTTGAGCCGACTCATAATAACAGGGCGCTCTCGCAATTGGGTTGTAATCCACCGATATAATGTTGTAATTGCAGCATTTCATATACGCTGAAAACAGTATAGTTTTAAATTAGTACCTTTTTATGTCGAGAAATCGACGGCTGAATGTAAGAATGATACAATCCTACAATATTGCCACAAGAGGTGTATGACGAAGTCACGGGGACGTTACCACGTCTTTGTCAGCATATATCCTGGATTCCTGGGTTGGAATTACTTATAACTGGTACTTAAATAACTTACCTTCGGTCTAGGTTATATATTCCCAATATAGTTTTCACTTACCCATATTTCTGTTTTTTTTTTATTCATACATTCATTTAAATGATATGTTTTTACATTTTATAAAATATGTTTATGTGATTTTTTTTGTGTTACTTGTTACTAAGTTGTTATATACGATAGACAACTATTGTAATCATCGATTTGAAATTAAGTCTACGAACTACGTATTTATAGGCAAAAGGTTCTTGACCGAAATTTTAAGGTTATCAAGATCTTTTCCAAGTACGTTTAATAAATTATTGGTGCCTATTAATGCGGGTATATACCGATTTATGATACCGACCTGGTCTTATTTGCGTATTGGGTGAAAAATCCTTATATCCAGTATAACCATGTATAAGGACTTTAATTGGCGCGTCCTTAACCCATGGAGCCTTATCTATGGACTCTGGATCGTTCGCTGCTATCTGATGCGGGCTATATCTGTTAGATCTGTGAATATATCCGATATAATCTGCCATAAAAGTTGATTAGGATCCATGAAGAACGATAGAACCGGTAAACGTTGTTCTGCCATATAAATTTTATCAAAGAAATCGAACGTAATGTTCTTTTAGTATTTTACCAACTATTTTACATTTCAACTATTTAAAAATAGTTAAAAAGCGCTTTACACGCTTTACACACTTACACCCCCGCACTTGGTTTTGGTCAGACTGTTTTACAACCGTCAGAGCCATCGGATCGAGTAGTATTATTAGTTGTTTATTAATTACCTAGTATAGAGCCAAAAAGTAATATTTTGGTTAGGGCATTCCAATGGAGGCATTACACACGCCGACGATGTTGCGAGAAAATAAACTGAAAATAAATCATTATCTGATTCAGATAAAGAAAATATTAACAAGGCAAAACTAAACAAAATATGATCCTTATTTGTAGAAATACGCATAAAAATAAATCTAGATTCTTATTAGAATTCAAACAATGGAGTAGTAAATACATTTTAATTTAGCAACGTATTTTATTATTATCCATATATTTTAGTATAAACAATAACATATAAGTACAAATATATTTTCTTTACGTCGCTTTGTAATCTATTTGCATTTACCCGTAAATATAACATGGATGATTATTGATAGATAATTAGAATAATAAATTCATTTATAATATTTAAGCTATTTTTCCTTTGAAAAACATGATAATACTTACAAAAATAACCATAAAAGGAAGTTATCACAGAAAAGAAAAACATTTTAGGTATTTAAAAAGTCGGGTTATAGACGTAACAACAAAACTGAAGACACCCGACTAGTTCTTTAAAACACAGAAAACTGAGGGTTTACTCCGTGCTATTTTCAGTGTAATTATTTCTAATCTAAAACCCTAATTCAGAGAGCGGCACTTGACAGAATAATCGTTGACATTGCTCTATTCTAACTTATCTGCCGTTAAAAATGTTCTGACCTTCTTAAAATGTCCATAATTGAATACGCCTTTATATTGAATCTTTCGATTACTCTTCGTTTGAATTTTACTTCAACGATTTTTTAAATGCGGCGGTAGAGTCTATGCGAACTTGACGATGCTTGTACCATCACAATATTAATATCTGCGATGTGCAACTATTGCTATTTGTATTTCGGTTTAAAAGGTTTAGATGCCCATATATGCAAGATATTTGAGGGAACCAATTTATATTTCAAAGTAGCAACGCACCTTTAACCGGCCTCATAAAACACAATCGTATCTTACTTAAATGGGATAAGGTTGTTATAACAATAGTCACCGTATAGGATACCGAAAGAAAACTACATGACAATTCTCTTCAAATAAAAATTTTAAGGTTTTCGATTGTTACGTCGCGATCGTTGTAAGTGCTTAAAAACACTGGCATTGGCAAATGCAATATGGTGTCCTATGTGTCTCCGGCAACGGAGGAAATTCTTGTGTAAGGCGTATGTACTAGTATTTCTTAGTATATTCGCGGTATTTGTCTAATTGACATAAATTTAAATAATACATAGTTTTATATATGAATTGAAATAATACATTAAACATTATTCATAAATATTATATAATTATTATTCATAGTTTACATTCAATGTGCTATCAGAATAATAAATAACCGGAGAAATTTATAAATACTGCGCACATATTTATAGGTTTTTAACGGGTTGATGGCCCTCGTACAAGCCATTGTTTTATCTACAAAGTCG
>DWJH01000171.1:0-13110 GCA_018248735.1 Tagiades litigiosa | reverse complement strand
GGCAGAGGTGCTTCTTTAAAAACAACTGGTGGGATTTCTCAAGGTATTGTTCCTTTAATTCAAGTTTTAAATTCTACAAAAAGATATATTAATCAAGGTGGTGGCAAACGATCTTCATCTTTGGCTATTTATTTAGAACCTTGGCATAAGGATATCTTTGATTTATTAGATTTACGAAAAAATACTGGTCAAGAAGATATGAGAGCTAGAGATATCTTTACTGCTTTATGGATTAATGATCTATTCATGAAAAGAGTAGAAGAAAATAAAGAATGGTCTTTATTTTGTCCTAGTGATGCTCATCAACTTGTGGATTTGTGGGGAGATGACTTCGTAAAACTTTATGAAAAATATGAAAAAACTAAAAATAGGACTGTAGTACCTGCACAAAAATTATGGAAAGCTATAATAGAAGCTCAAATTGAAACTGGAACTCCTTTTATGTTATATAAAGATACTTGTAATAGATTAAGCAATCAACAAAATCTTGGAACTATTAAATGTTCAAATCTTTGTACTGAAATTATTCAATATTCAAGTAAAGAAGAAATTGCTGTTTGTAATTTGGCTAGTATTTGTTTGCCAAAATTTATTGAAAATGGCTCTTTTAATTTAAAAAAATTAGGGAAAGTGGTAAAAATTATAACTAAAAATCTTAATCGTGTAATTGATACAACTTTTTATCCTTTAAAAGAAACAAGAGATAGTAATTTAAGGCATAGACCCATAGGAATTGGTGTTCAAGGTTTGGCTAATGTATTTGCTATTTTAAAATATCCTTTTGATAGTCAACAAGCTCAATCTTTAAATAAGGCCATTTTCGAAGAAATTTATTATTCTGCTTTAGATTCTTCTTGTGATCTTAGTAAAATTGATGGACCTTACGCTTCTTTTGAAGGATCTCCCTTAAGTCGTGGTCTTTTTCATTTCGACTTATGTAAAAAACCACCTTCTTCTATGGAGAGATGGGAAATCTTAAGAGAAAAAATTCTTAAATTTGGTGTACGTAATAGTTTGATGGTTGCTCCTATGCCTACTGCCTCTACTTCTCAAATTTTTAATAATAATGAATGTTTCGAACCATTTACTTCTAATATTTATATGAGAAGAACTCATGCTGGGGAATTCCAAGTTATAAATGAACATCTTCTTGATGAATTAATTCGTTTAAATTTATGGTCTTATGATTTAAAAAATTTATTAATTGAACACGAGGGATCAATTCAAAATATTCCTTCAATACCACAAGAAATTAAAAATATTTATAAAACAGCCTGGGAAATTAGTATGAAAACCGTTATAACATTAGCAGCAGACAGACAACCTTTTATAGACCAATCTCAATCTTTAAATTTGTTCTTAGCCAAACCAACTTATTCCCAACTCACATCTATGCATTTTTTTGCGTATCAATCCGGGCTTAAAACGGGAATGTATTATCTTAGGACAAGACCAATATCATCAGCAATTAAATTTACGGTTGATCAAAAATTAGCAGAAAAAACATTAAGTTCTATGGCTGATGAGGAGTGTGCGATGTGTTCATCTTAAATAAAAAAGTTATATTTAAAAATTTATGTTTATTAAAAATTAATCAATTAAATTGGATTTATCAAAGGTCGGCATATGATTTGATAAATTAAGCGTGATTTTTTGGTGTGAGGGAAATTTTATAAAATATACAAATAAAAAATGCGAATGGCGGGAGTCGAACCCGCACCACCAGATTATGAGACTGATACGCTACCGCTACGCCACACTCGCGTAAAAATGATTTTTGAGTAAAATTAGTGTATTTTTATATAGATATATTCGTTTATATAAAGTCGTTACATGACGTTACTTATAAATTATTGGTTTTATATTAAACTAATTTCTTACATATTAAAAATGGCTTATATCAATAACTTTATATAATATAAATGATCCGTGGGTTGAAAATGCTTTGAGGTAGAGATTAACTAAATGATGGGCTTCATAAGGAATAAAAGCTTGTACAAGAGGATAATAAATATCCTCAAATAGGACGACCTTTTGATATCTACGGCTTTCAAAGTCTAGAATCAACAACTGTGTTCATCCTTTTTCTCATAGAAACATTATATATTCTTGCATAGAGCAACCTTTTAACTACACTGATTTTAATTTATAGACATAATCGCTAAGTTCGTCTTTTTCTATTGTTTATCTTTACTTTAAATCGTTTATTTCCTCTCATTTCCCCTTTTACATACCCTTTACTCCCTTTAAACACCCCCCTTTTCCAAATGTCATCGTTGGAAGAAGAAGCCAGTAAAGTAAGAGACCGCTTTAATTTTTTAGTAAAACAATATAAAAAATACGAAAAGAAAAAAATTTCAGGGAGTGATGCTTTTGTCGTAGAAAGGGAAGAGATTAAGAAAATGTTAAGTTTATTTTTTAAGGAGTACGGTGGTTTTATAAGGACAAGAAAGAATTCTTTTGGTACTTTTGATTATGATAGTTATCTCCTTCATCTCCGTAAAGAAGAAGGCCATTACGCAAAACCAAATCCAGTTGTTGATAATTATGGAGAACTGTATTCTCAAGATCGAGAAAGACAATTTATTCCTCAAGATGATTTTATAAGATCAAATAGGATTGAATATAAAAGGCCTTATCCTTTAGATTATCCTATGAGACATCATCACACTGAATTTGTTAGTGGTTATTATAAAAACAAGTCCAATTTTAATAATTCTCCTAACCCAATGTCTCCAAATTTAATTTCATCTAATCCAACTTCCTTTAATTCTGCACAAAAAAGTAATTTTTATGAGCAGTACGTTAATAAAAAAGTAACAGTTTATGATTTTATTCGCAATGAAAAGACACAAGTACCACAAGAAAAGACTTTGTATAGAAGTCCAGTACAAAAGAGTGTGATTAATCAACAATTACATCCACAAGTTAATAATATTTTTAATAATAATCCGCCTTTTATTAAACCAAGTACAGGGAAGTACATAAATACAAATTTATTTTCTACAACTAACCTTAATAATCAAAACTTTAATTTAAATAGCAATCAAAACTTTAATTTAAATAGCAATCAAAACTTTAATTTAAATAACAGTTTTAGTAATCAACCTAGTTATCCTAATACTGTTCATAATCCCAATGTTATCCCTACCAGTAACCTTAATGTTATTCCCAATGCCAATATTCCAATCTATACACAATTCCCTCCACCACCTTCCTCATCCTCATCATCTTCTACACAATTTTCGCCTGATTTCCGATCATTCAGACCGCCTCAATTCGGAAACACTCCCCTTTGGAAAAATCAATTTGCTCAAATGGACACGGCCAAACTCCAAGGACGTGTAATTCCTCACCAAAATTTTATGAGAAGTAACACGTACAACACAATTAAAAAGCCTCAAAAGAAAGTGATAAATGAAAATAAAAAAGTAAAAATAGATGAACAACCTCTTAATCAATCTTTAAACCTATCTATTAATATTCCTTCTAGTTCAACTTCAGAAGATTATCAAAAATATTTCCTTGAGGATTTGCTTAAAGAAACAGGAAGTGATTTTAAAATGTCTCAGAATGTTTCTGATTTTCTTTATGAATTTTGTGATAATTTCTTTGAGCATCTTCTTCTTATGTCTTGTGCTTTAACTTCAAATGGGAAAAAGAAGAGTGTTTGTGTTAAGGATGTGAAAATGATATTAAAAATGGAATTTGGTATACAAATGCCTGAAGAAAGTAGTAAATAGAAATTATGTAAAAATTAATATTTTTTAATTACAATTTTTTTATTGTGTGTGAGTTTAAAATATAAATTGTTTTTACGCCTTTTTTAAATTTACAAGGAACATTACAAAAGACCCAAAAGAAACGAATAGGCAAATTAAAAATTCAAATTTAGAAAGTCGGAGATTGGATTTGTAAACGGCCAAAGTAAATAAAATCATAGAAAAGAAAATAAACAAATTGAAAACTATAAAAGTTTTTTTAGAAATACACTTATTAAAAAAAGGACAATGATGATTATAACCTATAACACATTTTTTACAAATACTACAATGTCTATTTCCTTCTAATTTAAGATTAAGGCAGGTATGGCAGAATTTTTTTAAATCGTAATCATTTTCAAGGACTAAGTGCGTAATAATTTCCTTGGCTTCTTTAATTTTATTAACTTCCATGTAGGAATTTTGCATAAAATAAATTATAAAAAAGAAGAGAGAATGCATAAAAATGATGAAATAAGCATAAAAACTTGAAGAACGGGAAGAAATTAAGATCGAATATGCATAAACAGAATATAAAATATTAAAAATTAAAGGAATTGGTGAGGAGATGATAGAGAAATAAAAGAAAATGAAACAAGAAGAAATGAACAACCTTAAAACATTTGAATAAATTGAAAGGGCGATAAATGTTATCAAAGCAAATATTGATTTGATAAAACTTATATTTAAAACAACAGAAATTGAGCTGTTTGTATCATTTACACTTTTAGTATTCCCTTTCGTAAGGGGTTCCTCATCATTTTTTTCTTTTGTCAAACCATCTTCGTTCTCTTCTTCACTAGTATTAAATTCTATTTCTTTACTTCTTTTACTTAGAAACTTCCATGTTTTAATACTGTTCTTTACCAGAGAATATTTTATATATCTCTTAATTGATATTTTATCTTCTTTAAAACTTAATATTAAAATCATTCCTAGTACGTCATCAAATCGTACACACAAACTTAATACATCAGATGACTTTGCATTTTGGAGAGAAGTATCTGCTCCATTCAAAAGAAGGAATAATAAAGCTTTATAACTCGAATTATAAATAGTAAACATAATTGGAGTAGAACCATAAACACCACCTGGGACATTAATTTGTGAATAAGGTAAACTAGGATTAGTAAAGAATTTAACTGAATTATAAAGACAAGCATAATGAATAGGAAGAGTTCCGTCTGGAAATAAATGATCTAAACCTACATTTGAATTGTCTTTTTCTAAACTGATCCTTAAACTCTCTTCTTCTTTATTAAAATTTAAAAAATTAATGGATGGTGAAGTGATATTGTTTTGTTTATGCATTTGAGGGGGTAATAAAATACTAAAATTTAGACATATTTTAATCAACAAATTCTTAATTAAATATTTTAAAATATACCTAAATTAAATTATTATTTTATTTATGCAATTTTATGTTCTCCTCTAACATATTCCCCGTTATCTCCTTGTCTAATCACCACAATATTGTATTTTTTCAAACCTTGAAAAGCTTCTGGTTTATGGGAAGTCACACCAAAACCAAGAGGAATATCATTTTGAGAATAAACAAAAACACCCGAATTTATGGGAATAGAATCCGTAATACGATGAATATGTGATTTAAGAGCATTATTTCCATAAAGATAATTCATTTCAGCGCTTTTTTTAATCCAAACTTTGTAAATTGCAAAAGGAGCAAGGAGATTTAAACTTGAAATTTTTAGTTTAAAATTGTCATTTTTTGTAAATTTTCCAATGATTGTACCCGCGAAAACCAAGGATTTTATTCCTATTGGTGAAACAGCTTTTGCTACATTTTTATTCATTAAAAGAACTCTTCTCTTATGTAAAAATAAATTTCTATCTTTATTAACAATTTCTTTGATGTTGTCTCCTATAAAAAATTTAAGTTTGCTCATAACTTTGTTTTCTTCGTCTGCTCTTAGATCTCTCATAGGGAATAATTGAAAAAAAAATATTTATGAATTAAAAAATGGTAAACAATAGGATGATTTTGGAATTGAAATACATTGTTTTTACGTAATTTATCATAAAAAAGAAGTTTAGAAGGCATTTTAATTCTATCTCGTATTCAATAAAATTTTTTTCTTGAACAATTTTTTTAAATTTTTTTTTTGCCCTCAAAATGATCCAAAAAACAAAGAAGACCAGAAGATTAAGAGGTCACGTCTCACATGGACACGGTCGTGTAGGAAAACACAGAAAACATCCTGGAGGTAGAGGTGCTTGTGGTGCTTCTACCCATATGAAGACTTGGTTTCAGAAATATCATCCTGATTACTTAGGAACTAAAGGACAGAGATTTTACCACATTAGAAAGAATACTAGTTGGGCTAAGCCTATTTCTGCTTCTAGATTGTGGTCATTAATCCCAAAAGAGACCAGATATAATTTATTAAGTAATACTGATGATGTACCAGTTATTAATTGCAGAGATTTTGGATATCATGTTGTTCAGGATGGCAAACTTTCTCTCGAAAGGCCTGTGGTTGTTAAAGCAAGAGGTTTTACAGAAGGAGCTAAGAAAGAGATTGAGTCTGTTGGTGGTAAATGGATAATTTGTCCATGATTAAAACTTTTTTATTTATTTTTAACGTGTTTACAAACTCTAAAAGACATTTTTTAATGTTTTAGTTTCTTTCCCTTTTTATAATAATTCATGAAAATAGACACTTCAATAATAAAACCAAACTCAATTATAGAACTTTGTGTAATCCCAGACGTTCAAGTACATCTTATTATGAAAGAAATAAGTCAAATGTATGAAAATAATTTCTTTTTTGATACTATTGGCAATCTTAAATTCGTCGTAGATAATGTAATTGAAATTTACAGTATAAGAAAACTCATAAAAGAACTAAAGAAAATGAAAGAACATGAGGATTTTGTGCTTTTTATAGACTCGATTACTATAATTGGAGATAAAAGAGATGGGTCAACTACAGTTTTATCACTTCTTAATGAACTGGTTATTTTAAATAAAGCAACGATAATTTTATCAAATCATTATCAGTATTATAAAGATTCACACAAAACCTGTTTTCATCCTCGATTAGGAAAAACATTTGGGAAGCTTATGACAACACGGGTTTTCTTTCAGTATAAAAGAAATAAACTTTTCTATGAAGTTGTAGATCAACTATAATGTAAATTAATTAGAATTGGTTATTGTTAAAAACGTTTGTATTAAAATTTAAAGACATGTAAATTTATTTTATAAAATTTGCTTTTATGAAAGTGTTTTTTGCCTTAGATCTAAAAAGATAACAAACAAGTTTTATTACAATTAAATATAAAAACAGAATATGTTTTTTGTATTTTACTACAAAAAAAAATTTGATTTACTGCTCTTGGATACTTTTCGTTCTATTTTATTTTACAATTGTAAAAATATCTGGTAAAAACATGTATTTCAAGGGATATAGAGTTGGCAAATACAATAAATTAGGTTTTATCGTTTATTTATGTAATTTGTAATCTTTTATATGAAAAATTAATCAATAAATTATTGACAATACAAAATAATTAAAGCAAAATTTTTTAAATTTTATTTGGTAAAATCACTTGCATTTATAAATAACGGCATCATAGCTACCAAGAAAATGCACTTTTATCCTGCAAATATGACAAGTTGCTGAATGACTTTTCAAATCATAAGAAAATTCAAAAAATTCATCTATTAAATCTAATCCTAATTGATGCATGCAACTTAACAAGATCAATCGTGCTTTTATAGGTTCATTCTCGGTTTCTTCCGATTTTTTTGTTGAATATTGCACATCATAATTTACCATAAATCCAAATTTATGATATATTTTTGATGAATCAAAGTTAATAATTTTTTGTTGCAAAATTTTCTTTTTTATTATATCTATTTTATCTAATTCGTCAAAAGACCATGTTAACTGATAGTCACCATCTTCCTTTAGAATTATTTCGTATTTTGTATCTATTTCATTAAATTCCGAATAGCAATGAAATAGAGATACCATTATATTAGCAATAGCTTTATTACATGAGAGCGTCCTTTTCATATATTCCTTTATATTAACTTCAACACAGAAATTTTCTTTCTTAAAGCATTTTATCATATACTTCTGCATCATTCTAGGAAAAAATTTAGATTGTATGATTTTATATCTACCGGTAATTTTACTACTACTCTTTATAGACTTCTTAAATCCTTCTGAATGAGCTTTTACATATACTGGCATATTTTTTTCTATTGGTAAAATAGATTCAACTATATTAATTGATTCATTTAAACAAGTAATAGTTTTTGAATAAATTTTTACATTTTGTTTCATATTGAAAATGCTAGTATCTATATTGTCAACATATTTCATGAAATCTTTAAATTTATGATATGATATTTTATTGCGATAAACGTAAAAAAATTTTGCAAAGTTTATGATATTATATTTTAAAGCTTTATAAACGTTATTATAAAGATCGAATAAAACATCATAATTATAATTACTTAAATCATATGCCTTTGAGTTTGATTTGTTCTGTATATTATTAACTTGAATAATGGCAAAAACGATTTCTATAACGATCTCTGACACAAAATATGGACAAGATAATTGTAAACTATAAATATGGCTTTTTACTATAAAGTACTTGATTTCAATATATTTCTCGTCATTAATGATCAACAGAACATCTTTTATTCTATTTATTATTCGTTTGAATAAATCATCTGAGCACAATTTTTTTATTTTATTAAATTCCATCCATTTTTGTAAATTTTTTTCATTATTTAATTCTAAGATAAACCTGGTCAATATTTGATCTTCAACATGATTTGGAAAAGATGAAATAAGAGATGAAAAAACGAAAATCATCTTGAATATAACAGATAACATAATGGGGTTTTATTAAAAATAATAAATCATAAAAATTTAATTTACATTAATTTTTAAAAATAAATTAAAAATTTATAGAGGAAGGCTTGAGATACCAGATCATATCAAATATAGGCCTAAATCCTATTTCTTGTATCTCAGAAGACACTTGAGAGTATTTCTATGGACCTTAGGATAAATGAAGGTTTAAAAGAACTTTTAAATGTTGAGAAAGCTAACTGTATCTTATATAAGTCAGATAAAACTGCAGTCCCTTTGACAACAAAATAATCTAAACAATGATGGTAATTTTACGAAAAATATGTTTTGTATATAGTTATAAAAAATAAGCATCAAAAATAATTGTTGGCCAGAGATTTGCAATCAAGTCCTGTTAGGGCCTTTGATCCAATCTTTCTAGCGTTTTGTCAAAAATTAAATTGTTTTATATTTTTGAATTAAAAAATTTTATCCGTGCTTTAAGTTTGAAAATATTAAACTTTTTTTAACAATACTACTAAGAGGACAATTCTTTCATATAAAAAAATCGTCTTAGAAATCTAGTACGGCAGACTTGTGACAAAAATTTTTTATTATCCTGTGCCATTATTTGTAAAAACTTTCTGTCCCGCTCATAAACTTATTTAAATGCCTGTTTACAATAAAAAAGCTTGTAAACCTTGTGTAAAAAAGACGTCTTATAATAAGATTAAATGTTGAATAAAAAAATAACTACGTTTATATATTTTAAATTTGCTACTGATTGTTTCAATCATAAAATGTGACAAATGGCTTTTAGTCATTGTTAATCGATTAAAACATGATTTTAAAAATAATTTTATTCAATTAAGCATATCTAAACCGTAATACGCGTATTCTCGACACGTGTTCTTATTTTCCACGTAATATAATAACAAAACAAAATTAACAATAAAACTAGAAGAAGAAAACATAGCGCGCCACACGTCAAAGCAGCATAAATACGGAGCCCGTCTGCAACATCAGGTTTTTTTAATTCTGAAAACAGCCATGCATTTATATTAGAAGTTATTTCAGGAGATCTGTTTGTTAAATTTTTGAATGAAAGCATGGAGTAGATATTTTTTGGTATTTAAATAAAAATTATGATCGATCAAATCAGAAATAAAAAAAACGTTAAAAAACAGCTGCATGTTACACTAGCTTAAAGATTATAGTTTTATATATATTCGTGAACTAATTGATGATTATTTTAATAATCTATGGTGTTTAAACAATTTTTAACAGTAAAAGTAAATATCAGTTTTCTTCAATATGTCATCATAATTTAATCAATTATTAAAAAAATTGATAACACTTGTCAAAAATGTTAAAAATTATATTTATTTTTATTTTGAAGATAAAATTTTCTTGTACAATTAAAACTTGAAGAAAATTTGCTTTATAAATATAATCAATCATGCAACAGTGAAAGCTGATTTATCTTAAATTACTCATTTTTATTTTACATATTCAAAGTCGTCTAAGCTGTAAATTTGAATATTTAATTTGTTTAAATAACATAAACATGTTTTTAGCTAAAAAACGATTTTTGAAAATTTTAAACAAACATCTTCTATTACGCGGTTGATCGTTTTGCGTAAAATAAAATCACGTTCTATAAGCGCGTTTTATAGGGTTGGCCGTGGGATTACACGTTTAAAAAGCTTTAAAAGACCTTTAATAAGCTTAATAACGCAACAAAATACTCTTTTTAATTAATGATTTAAGAGGTTTATACGAGTTTTAAATCATTTTGAAAACCGTTAAAGTTTCGAAAATTAAAATTTGAGTTATAAAGTATATAGTGTCTTAGTTTTAAAACACATTTTGTTTAAGTTAAAAGAAAAATAGAAATATTGTATTTTATAAATACACAGGCTTTTGTTTGTAAATTTAATCAGCCTTACTTAATTATTTTTATATACGATACTTATTCTAGAAGAAGATATTAATGTTTTGCTAATACAACATGTTTGTATCATAGGAATTTGTTCATGGCCTACAATTAAAATACTGTAAATACCCTTAATTTTTTATCTTTATTAAATGTCAATTATATTGTTTTATAATCAAACCAGTTCTTTACATATTCTATTTTTATATTTTCCCTCGCAAAAAGCGCGCTTTTAGTTTGTTTGTATGTTATTTCCATTTAAATTCATTGTCTTGTACCCCTAAATGACTAATATCAACGGATTAATTGATCGATCACAAATCAAAAACACCAAGAAAGATATTGTTAACAAACACGATAAGAAGGCAGCAAACTCTAGAAAAATAATTTATACATCAGAAAAAAATCTTAGTAAATCAACAGGTTACCTTGAGTGCAAGGAGTTTAATTTAAAAATAAAGGACCTAATAAATTTCTACGATTCGATGTCAAAAAGAAATTATAGCCCTGTAGAAAGTGCATTACGCTTAATTAAAAGAAAAAATGAAGTAATGGAAACAATCAAACCTTCACAACTTGAAAGTTTATTTTTTGAAATCTCTATTCCTTTAAGCAAACAGTTTAAGAACAATGATGAGGAGACCAAAAAAACAGAACCTGACTTCCTCGATCTTTATTCTTCTATTAATGATTATGGAAATCGCTCTTTTTCAGAAAATCTTCACACTAAATCCTTTGACTCTGATTATGAACAGACTAATTACAAGATTTCTCTGCCAAATCAAGAAAAATCAAATATTTCACATACAAACCATATATCTTATAATGAAAAATCTTCTAAATGCAATCAAGAAAATACTGAAGAAATGAAAAAGAAAAAAAATTTTAATCTTAAACATTTATCAAAAAGTTTCAAAGAGTATTTAGTTAAATGTAATTCCTCTTCTTACCATAACAGACGGATAAAAGAATTATTTGAATCTCTAAAGACAAAAGATTTTTCTGATATTTTAAAAAAACAAAAGGCTGCTAATAACATAGCACGGATAAAAAGAAAAGCAGAAGAATTAAAAAATGCAAAAAGAACTACTCAAATAATTGATTCTAGAACTTTAATCAATTCAAAAACTAATTTGGTCAAAAGAAAATTAGATGATGAGTTTAAAAGAGATATAAAAAGAAAGGAAATTAAGGTAAATGATAAAGAATTAATAAATAAAGAAACAGCATCTAATAATAAAACGATTATACAATTAACAGAGTCAAAAACACATATAAGTGAAACAAAATCTAACGTAAATAAACCAATAGAAAACACTGAAGAGATTAAAATTACTCCACCAAAAATAGAAGATGATTTATCAGATTCACTTGAATTTATTTATTGTGAAAAAAAAGAAGTTAAAGAAAGGAAATTTAAATGTGGAAAGTGTGAAATAAGATTTATTAATGAAAATGCTAAAAATTGGCATGAACGAAGAGCTCATACACTACAAGAAGAACTCACAGAAAAACCATTTAAATGCCATGAAAAAGGTTGTTGCAGAAAATTTAAAACTGAAAGAGGTTTAAAACGACATACAACCAACAAACATTCCAAGTATTACAAATAAATAAAAATCTTGTAAATAAAAATTTTATTTTCACTGATAAAATAAATTAAGATACATAATTTTAACTTAGATAATTTTATTGTTTGATTACTGTAAAATGATTACAAGATTAATTTACGAGCGAAAAAGCCACCATTTGTTTATAAAGCGTATCTGATGATTTTTTTAACTAAAAAGTCTCAATCACAAAAAATTAGCTTTATAATATCAAAAATTGTTTTACTTAATCACAAAAATTTCAAATCGGCTTTTACACAATTGACACATCATAAATTAAAATATTTTTACAAAGAAAAATAAGGACTTAATACCCGCATAAAGGCCTATTTTTGCCATAAAATTTATTTATTAATCTACATTTTTCTTATTGAATCAATATCTAAGCTTACCTTCATCCAATTTATTTCGTCGTATCTTCTCAGCTTTTAATTTCTGTTCTTCAGTTAAAGCCAGAACAAAAGTCCCTTTTCTAAGTTTAAGTATCCCAAAATAGTTAATAGTTCCAATAATATCTTCATTTGTAATGTGTGTAGCTTTAGAAATATCTTCTATGGATGCATTTGAATGTTTAAGTAAGTAATCAACAATAATTTCTAACCAATAAGCTCTATAACTTAATAAACCAAGATCACTTAATGGTTTTTCTGGTCCAGAAATTAAATTATCTCTTTTACTAAGTAAATAAGAGAAATCTATTAGTACTCTTCCGTATCCTTTCCTTTGTTCAAAAGGAAGAGTCAAAATACAAGCAAGATTATAACCTTGTTCAGATATTTTCTCTTTAGAAAAATAACCGACCACTGAATATCCGTCCTTATCAACCCGACAAAGTACATAAAATAAAAAGACATCTATATCGTAATACAAAGATTTATGATCTAAAAACAATTTAGAGAGTAAAGCCAAATTCCTACAATATTTTTTTTCTACATACCCGTCTAATTCAAAAAAAGCTAGTCCATTGT
>DWJH01000170.1:0-13119 GCA_018248735.1 Tagiades litigiosa | reverse complement strand
GATAGACTCTACCACCACTAAACATACAAAACTTATAACACATAAAAATAGATACATTAAAATTACACACAAATCAATCAAGTTTCCACTAATTACAGGGCACAGATATGTTTTGGAGATAAAAATAGAAGTTCAATTAATTTTGGAGATCACTGTCCTTATACTCCTCTAATATGCACCTATATGTTAACAAGTCTAATAATCATTCATAGTTTTTGTTAAGGCAAAGTAAGACATAATGTTCATGTGTTTAGGAATAAGTACTCGCACAAACACTACACTACACTACACTAGCACTACACTATAATACACTAGCAGTATTGAGTCACACTAGCTCGTATGGCTTTGGTAACAAGAACAAATGAAACTGTATAATTAAAATAATTATCACAATCAGTGAACGGAATTTTGTATTTTAGATAGAGATGTTAAATATTTTTTAATGAAACACACTGTATTTTTGTTTGGTGATAATTATCATGTAATAACAATTTATGTTTTTACAAAAATTTCTGTATAAAACTTTTGTAACAATTTATGTATATAAATTGTTTAAACAAATAAAGAAGATATAGTTATCACTTTTTAATAGAAAAAATACAGTAAGCTGACAATATTTTTTTTTGTTCTAAATTGATATTGAACATGTCATATATAGTTTGAGGTGGGTAATTATGTGCACAGCAGTAGATGTACAATGCTTTGTAAATGCATGCTCATTTGCAATTTTCACAGCTATAAAAAAGGTATTAAAGAGAACACAAGTAAAATCTTTTTACAGCTATTCAATCTCTAATAAGTGTCTAATAATTAAAGTACCTTGTATTTCAGGCCAGGTGTCTTAAACTAGTCTAGATTTCAATTACAAAACAAAATGTAACATATTTTTAATACATATATTTTTAATAAGATCCCATGAGGTACTCATGGCTGACATTTTTTTTAAAAGTGTATTAATTAAGTTTTAATGTGCGACAAAGCCTATAAACGAAAGTTTGGCCGCTCAATTTGCTGGAACTGGATGAATCATTGACTGACACCAGGAAATACCAAAGCTGGCAGCACAGGAGATGCCAAATCAAAATATTAAAGGAGATTTTTATTCAATTTCAGAGTAATTTCAAATTGTAATTAATAATAGCTTTTTGTCTTTTTAACGACTTATTTTTGCGAAAGAACTACCTATGGAAAGATTGCCTATGTGTATGCTAACAAATAATAAAATTGCCAGTGCAAAAATTATCGCTTGTTATTACGATTGCTTAAAAGTAGTTTCAGAGTCAACATAATTTTTGACAAAAAAACTGATATAAAAATGTAAATTGAAAGTCCAAAATCTCAATAAACTGATGCAAAAATTGATGCTTACGTATTTTTTCTCTCTTGGATGAATTATTCTATCTGTGCCGTAATGTTATTTGTCAGTCTATATTACGGTACTCTGTGATGTGAATTTTGATAGTGGCATAATTTTTTATTTCAAGATTGCAAGTTGGAACCAAAGCCAAACAATAGGCGACTAAAATAATAATTTATATTATGTTAAAGCAATCTTGGTCTACTTTTTTATATTATACACACGTGTAAGAAACTTTTTGTAGTTTCAAGTTACCGTAAGCGTTAAAGATATAATGGCTGATAGCGATGACGAATACGATCGTAAAAGACGCGACAAGTTTCGCGGTGAAAGAGGTGCAGCGGAAGGGAGTAGCTATCGTAGCAGTGACCGGAGAGAAGAAAGAAGTCGCGGCCGTGATGAATGGTCTGAGAGGTAATCACAATATATATATTTTGTTATAATTTAATTTATAGTTATTAACATAACCTCAAAAATCTGTTTCAGACCCCAACCACCATCCCTTGATACGTCCAAAAATTCCATCCATACCTTAAAATCCTTCAAACGATGCTCTTTCCCACTACCAACAAGGTACAGTACAAAATACAGTTACACTCACTACTTTGTGTGGTTCTGGTCGTACTAGAATCTGTTAATTCCATTTTAGCATTTAAATTTTATTCTTTCGGGTATTTGAGTTCCTAAGTTCTTTAATTTTGAAATCATTAATTTTAATATGATATTGTTATGGATGGCTTTTCTATAGCTTTACATTCATCTTGTAATACTTAATCTGCGGTTCAAATGATAACAGAGATTCTTGGGCTGGAAGATCTCGTGGAGGTCGTTCCGGCCCCGACTACAGAGACTATCGAGGAGGAGCTAGTGCCAGCCGGGGGTATTCTCCTGTGAGGGGTGAAGGACCACCCAACAAGAGGATTAGGCCTGACTGGCCGATGGACGATAGAAGATATGGAGGAATGCCACACGATTCCTATGGTTCTTATGGGTGGGCGCATGATCATTTTGGACCGCATCCTGCACATCAAGGCTATGGGCAACCTATGCCACCTGTACCAGCTAGGTTTGTATTCCTTGTAAAACTACTAAATGTCTAGCCATGCCAAATATGCAGTAAAATTTCCATCTTTTTCATTTTCATGATAATTCATAATACTATAACTCTAAACTTCTTTTTAACTGACTTCCAAAAAAAAAGAGGTTATCTTTTCAACTGTTATGTTTTTAGGGATGCAGTGCTACCAATTGGACCAATGGATGGTCCAACCACAATGATGACCTTCAAAGCATTCTTGGCTGCACAAGACGATTCGATAACTGTGGATGATGCTATACTAAAATACAATGAATACAAACTTGAATTTAGAAGACAACAACTTAATGAATTTTTTGTTGCACATAAAGATGAGGAATGGTATGTTTTAAACTTTTATCTGAAATCTACAAATCAAACAATATGTATTGTCCAATAAATTTATCCATCTCAGTAGAAGTGAAAAAGTACCAAGATATAACACTTCTGAATATCTCAGAAAAACATGGACAAAATAGTGCAAATTTGTTTATACTCTTGAGTTATTGCTGTTTAAAAGATTCTAGGCGATAATTTGTTGCAATTTGCAACTTTATTGTATCTTATGAGATGTGAGCTTAGAATTTTTTAAATATGCAATTGTTAACAATGACCTTTTTTCCCTACAGTCTACAGTGTTTCCGTGTGGAATTGCCGGCCATCATAAAGAAAATTTATTCAAACTTTGTAAAAATGTTAAATGTTGTGTGTAGCTAGCTATATCGCGTTGACCTGTAGCGCGCAATGCTACAGGTTTCGTTATTGTTAGGGGTAGGGTAACGGTATTCCACATGTGTGGAACAGGTGAGAAGTTGAAGTTTTACAATTTTTAATATGCCATTTTAGTTTTATTTTATGTTCCTGTACTCATAAATTATGAGTGTTTATTTATGTTGGTGCTACAGATCAATTTCCATTACAGTAATTAACTTAATGTAAAACTTGACTGGGCACAATTTACTATCATGTTATGTTATATTAAAAACATATTATTTTTATAAAAAAAGTGAATGTGTAGCGTTCACAAGAATTACTTTATTTTTGGTTGTTGAGCAATTGTGTTTATTATGACTTTAAACTACACTTATGTTGTATAAAGATATATGTGGAAATTGATCTACATTATACCATTTACAGTCTGTTATATTTATGTTTTTATTGTGACATATTATATACTAGAAGATCTTTGTTTAATTAGGTTCAAGATTAAATACCACCCTGAAGAATCTGTGAAACGTAAAGAAGAACAACTGTCTGCTTTAAAGGTAAACAAATTATATTTATTAATATTTAAGAATGAAGAATTGATTTGACCTTTCTTAACAAAAATTTTAAAGATAGTGTTGCATAGTTAAAGAAATTTATGGTTTTTTTTAAATTGGTTTAATTTTGTAACTTAAGATTTTATTATAATGCCAATTTAGTTAAACATTGAATGTGGCATACAAACCTGGTAAATATAAACACATAATTGTAGTACAAAATATGACCAATTGACAAAATCTTTAAAACTGCAGTGTTAAAACTAGTTGAAAATATGCAAGAATTTTGTATATAAAAGAGAGATGTTTCAGAATCGCTTGACCGTATTTCTTGATTTGCTGGGACAAGGTGAACTAGATAAGGTATCAGTGGATGTTGACAAGTCTGAGAAACTCATACGGTTGCTAGATACTGTTGTTATTAAACTGGAAGGTGGTACTGAAGAGGATTTAAAAGCTTTGGATGAACCCTTAGTACAAGAAAATTCGGTTTCCAATGATAAAGGTGATTAAATTGGCTGGAATTTTGTAATTTGTGTATATGTATAATATAAATATCATATAATATAACGAATAAAAAGATTTAGCTCTATGCATGCTCTAGTGTACATATTTGCAATTCCAAAATACATATTTCAATTATTTTACAGTGTCTAAAATCTACAGTGATACAATGCCTTTGGTAAATAACAAATCTATTATCAAAATATGATCAATTGTTGATAATATTCATATTTATTTCCATTTTAGATAAAGTTGATACAAACAAAGCTGTGGTAATTGATGATGATGATGAAAAAGAAAAAGAAGTAAAGGAGAAGCCTGAGGACAAAGAGGTAAGTTATAGTTATTTTTCTCATTTCATTTCATTATCAGACCTTGTTAACGTGCCATAACTTAACAAAACATTATTTAACTTTCCTATTATTGTTCTAAAATTGTTAACAAAACTGCTATCATTGTATCTTGTATTGACTATCCAATATAGGGTTTATTAGTTACGAAAGTGTCACATACAAGTAATAATTTGAACATACCAGATTATACGATAATGATCAACTATTATATACATGTTCTTTATTAGGAATGATGTATGTACACAGTGAGTATGCAATGTATACTGTAACAAATCTTTAACTTGTTCTAGGAGTCAAATCAAAAAAAGTCAGAGTCTCCAAAGCCAACAGAACCTTTGACAATGGAGATAGATCCTCATTTACGCCAGCTGCAAGAACAAGCCAAACTGTTTTCGAGGTATAATTCTGCGCCTGGAACTGAACCCAATCCTGAGGCACCAGAAAAAGAGCCACGTAAGAAATATATACTGGTTAATTAACATTATTTATAGTTAAAAGTACTAGTAAATAATATTGCGGTTAGTGCTTCACTATAAAGTTCACCTGATTTTATATGTCCATTACAGTCCATATCAACCCTAACCTATTTTAAACATAAAATTGCCCATGCGTCTACTGTTATGATAAACCTATAATGTCTACGCTCTCACTAAGTGATATGCACTGAGAAATAACAAAAGGCAACATTTATTTTACAGCGCCTCCAGGCTCTTCGTCTAGTTCATCGTCGTCAAGTTCATCATCATCCAGTTCAGAAGATGAAGGTGAAACGACCAGTCGTCGTAAATCTAAGTCCAAGTCAAAGTCCAAATCCCCCGACAAATCACCAAAACGAAAAGAAAAATCTAAATCTCCAAGTGTTGAAAAAAGTGAGAAAGTAAATGAGGAAAATGACAAGGATAAAGATGCAAATGAGGAAAAATCCGAATCTGCCGACGTGACTGTAGAGAAGAAGGAGTCTCGCGCCCTTCACAAAACTACATCCATTTTTCTGAGGAACTTGGCCCCTACTATAACGAAAGCTGAAGTGGAAGCGGTTAGTTTTTTATATAGGTATAAATCTTAGAGTAACATCAAATTATAAATGAGAATTTTAATTAATAAAAATGTTTTTTTTTTCATGAAAAAATATGGAGAAAAATAGCAAATGGCAAAAATAGCATTATGATGAGTTTTAAAATTTAAATTTGACTACCTTAAAATTAAAACATTATATAACTATTTATGTTGAGAGTATGTAGTTGTGAACCTAATTATTATTTATTACTAAATCATTTTTATTATGTCCTTATGCAATTAATAACTATTTTGGTGTAGATGTGTAAGCGCTACGGAGGTTTCCTTCGAGTTGCGCTCGCCGACCCGTTGCCCGAGAGGCGCTGGTTCCGCCGTGGTTGGGTTACTTTCCGCCGTGAGGTCAACATTAAAGACATCTGCTGGAACCTCAACAACATACGGGTGAGTGATTGATATTTTTCTTATTGCTTTAAGCTGGATTTTTTAAGTCTAATAAACATATTTTCAATCTAATGAAATTTATCAAGTGAACTGCGTGCTCGTCTGCTACGCTTCTGTTATAAAGAAATAAACATTGCAGTTGCGTGAATGCGAGCTGGGCGCAATAGTGAACCGCGATCTCCACCGTCGCATCCGCGCCGTGTCCGGCGTGACTATGGAGCGGAGCGTGCTGCGCGCGGACGCCCGGCTCGCGGCGCGCCTCGCGCACCTGCTCGACACGCGTACGCGCGTCTGGAACGAAGGGTCCGTCGACGACGAAGCGACTCGTCAGCCCTACGAAGCCCAGGTACGAGTATATAGCTATTTACGTCGTAAATTGGGAAAGCATTTAAATTGTCTGTATGGAATAAGTTAAGTGTACTTTAGGTGAGCATTCCAAATAAATAAATAAATGATTGTGTAACCAGCCGCGCAATTACCACGTAAATGTGCGTTGACTCATAATCACATTAATATTTCTGAGTATGTTTGTGAATTATTATTATCCCTTTTATTCCTCGAAAAAAAATTTTCTCAATTCAATAATTTTGTTATAGAACTTCAGCCTGAACTCGAAGAATCCAGTGTTGCACAAAATCACAGAGCATTTGATAGAAGAGGCCTCGACCGAAGAGGAGGAACTGCTTGGATTAGAAGCGTCCTCGGAGTCCGTGGGTATGGAACAGGCGGAACCTGAACTGATACGCGTTCTAGACCGCTTGGTGCTCTACTTGCGCATAGTGCACTCCGTCGATTATTACAACCACTGCGAGTATCCGTACGAGGATGAAATGCCTAACCGATGCGGCATCATGCACGCCCGCTCTGCACCACCGCCCAATAAGGTAAATTGGAATCGCTGACTGGTCGAAAATTGACCTTAAATCTTTAAAAGGTTGTTTTCTACAAAATTGAGTGAGATTGAAGAAAAACTTTTGGCATATTTTTACGTTAACACTAAAAATATAAACACATTTTTCAGTGCGCCCTTCTCGTTACCTGACTCATGATATTTGGACACCAGGAACTAAGTGATGGTAGAAAACCAGACTATTGTAGAAAAGCCTTGATGTGTTCTTATATTGCTAGAACTATTATTAAACTTGTTTTGAATATGTTATAGTTGACACTATGTTTATGAAGTTTCTAAGATATATTTATTATAATTATTTCTTTCTTAGCCATCTCAGCAAGAAGTGCAGGACTATGTTAAGGCATTTGAAAGCAAAATGTCCGCGTTTTTGCAAGATGTTAAGCCCCTTTCTGACGAGGAACTGAAAAAGCTTGGCATTAAGGTAAAGTTATTTTCTGCTTAACATTTATGTTAAATACATGATTAAGTTAAAGTCACCGTGTTTAAAAATGTCGCCTTTTTTAGGATCCAGATGTAGAAGTGGAAAAATTTGTTCAGTCCAACACACAGGAGCTGGCAAAAGACAAGTGGTTGTGTCCTCTGAGTGGTAAAAAGTTCAAAGGTCCCGATTTTATCAGAAAACATATATTCAACAAACACGCGGAGAAGGTATTTTTTTGTAATATTCTATGACAAATCTTTGTTTATCTTGAATGCGTATGTGTGGTCAAATAATAAAATTGGAGACATTTCCTGTTGCGTAAAAAACTCCAGACACTACAAGAATAAGAAAGAATAGAATGTAAATAATTGTGCTTCTGTTGGTTTCTTGGCATATACATATTTATTTATTTGCCGTTATTAATATCACGCTACTGTTATTGCGTATGACAGGTGGATGAGGTGCGGCGCGAGGTGGCGTACTTCAACGCGTACGTGCGCGATGTGCGCCGCCCGCAGCAGCCCGAGCCGGCCGCGCGCTCTGCGCCCGCGCCGCATGCGCAGCACGCATCGCACGCGCCGCCGGCCGCGTAAGTAACTTTTTTTTAGTTAACTTTATATGTTTATCACTTTATAATTTCAATATTTACAAATGAGCATTAATTTTATCTGATGTTAAAGTGAATGGTTTACGCAGCACATGGTTTACACAAATACAGCATTTTTGGTATTCCTACTTTACTTTAAATATTTTAAACTGAAACAGTACCAACACATTATGTGCAAAACGTATGTTGTACAAGTAGATACGGCGGTGGCGGTGGCGGTGGCACTGGTGGCGGCGGCGGCGGTCCCGCGTCGCGCGGCTGGGGCTGGCCGGGCTGGGCGCCGCCCGCGCCCTACGCGCCGCGCCATCCGCGCTTCACCCGACCTAGGTAATTTACATGTAGTATATTAACACTATTGCACGACTCGAACTCCTAACGCACGTTTCGATTCCCGGCAGGGTTAAACATTGATGTATATGTTTTTTTTTGTGTTTGATGTGTCCACGCTTCCCGTAACACAGGGGAAATCTAGTGCGCGAGTTTAAGGCTAAATGTCATTGTCATGTTTAGCTCATTAGTTAATGTGTGTGGATGGAGACAATTGAAGATTGTCTGCATTTAATAAAATAATTACTGCCAGAGTAAAGTACTACTCAATCATATCCATTACATATATTTCATGAAAATAATTGATCAATATCTATGCATAAAACAAATATAAATTAATTATTTTTAGATTATCTTAAAATTATTGTCAATTCTTAGCATTTCTATTGTAATTTACTTTCTTTAAAATCTGAATATGTTTGATGGCAAAAAATAGTGAGATAAAATTCTGATCGTTTTGAGAAATACATAGACTGATGAACTTTACGCGCAATAGTCTAAAGGTGCCTAGCAAAAAAGGAAAGAAAAATGCTTTGGGAAGTCGTCTTGTGGAATAGTTTATAATAATAATGATACACTATTTTTACACAATATAAAGAACAGTCCGATTCTTGGTGACAAAAGGAGACATACTCATTACTCAGAATATTAAACGGTACAGATGATTGTTTTATAAAATTGACTAAAAATATTATGTATAGAAGAATTATAATGTGTCACTTAATTTTAATTATAATATTTTGTGTACATAAACAGTTAAATAAATAATAAATAAATGTAATGTATGTTATAAAGTCATTAGGATTGTCGTAAAATCTGTACTGTTTATTATTTAGTGTTACCAAGAATTTCTTTTTGGAGTTATGTCATTCTTTTCTTTGCCCTTTGATTGATTTGTTTTTACCTTTTAAATATTCAGTTCAATTAATTTAATTTATAAAAATGAAATTTGTTCTGCATATATTTGAATGATGAGAAAATACACTTTCCATTTAAAGTAGTAACTTAACTTTACATGTAGTGGAGCAAAGCACAAAGCTTTTTCGTAATATAAAAATTGATTTTTTACAATGAAACATAAAGTATAATGGATAATTATTGTAAGCAGCTCATAAAATTAGCATATGAACATAATTTATTATAGGATTTGTAAAGCTTTGCGTGTGTCGATAACACAACAATTGAATTGTTTTTGCTTTTCTGTTGCATGACCGTGACCTTTATGATACTCTGTGATATAAATTTTATTATTTTTTGCATATTTTATTACATCATGCCTAGTAAAAAATATTTTCAATATTAAAATGCTTACTATAGAAATTCAATGGCATAATATTATATTACTAAAATATCATGTTCATGTATGTAATAGTATTCATAACAATAATATTTTTTTATTTACAAAAGCATATTTCACATTTTATTGATAAACTACATATACAGGGGTAAAGTTCATTTTAATTAAGTTGTTTTTTATTAGTATAACGACAAATACACAAATTTTATTTATTAAAAAAATTAAAATTTATAAATTTATGTTAGTTTTTTCTTTTAACATTAATAGGCGACTGATATATATAATAATTGTTATATAAAACATGTCTCAGTTGAAAGGAAAATTTTACAGGGAAAATGTGGATCGATCCCGGCCCATTGTCGCATACAACGATCTTGACTTCCCGGACAATGGTGACATATTTTAAGCTGTAATATCAGAAAACTAAATTGTTAAACATACTTATTGTAACATGTTATAATGAATTTATTCTCATAAATAACTGACAAAGTGAAAAAAGAACTTGACATGGTAATGATTGTTAATATATGATTTTACGTTTTTCATTATACATTTTTCTATTTTGTAATTTTTTTTTATTACCTAATACAGCAAGCAAGTAACATATATCAATCATTTAAATAACTTTATGAAATAACAAAATACTTCGTCGGTTGCAATAAGGTTTAGGTAATACAATTAATAAATAGGTATATTTTTTTAAATATTTAAGTACCCATTGTTTTGTAAGTATGAATTAAACATCCTTTTCTTCTAAATTGCGTACATTTGTACGGTGATTATATTAAAATGTGTGAAGTATAAGTTGTTAAGTAAATTGATAATGAATTTGACTTTGACTATTGACTTTAGTAACTGCCCGATAAGGTTGTTTATTTCAAATATCTCATTGTAAACGAAGTACTACGTGCATATCGTTATAATAACTTTGCAGATCTAGTTTAAATGTTTACATCCATTTGAAGAATAATAATAGGTATGTTATACTGTATAAGGAATTTTGAATAAATTGTTAGGACGAAATGTATTGTAATTATCTTTTTTCCTTGTCCTACATTTTCCAATTCTATTTCATAAATACCCAGTAAGGTTAATTTGATTAAAACACTAACCATTTTAAAATTATTAAACATATATAGCTTGTTATGTCTGTTTTATAAATAAAAATGTTCTTTAACGAAAAGATATCTGCAACACACGATATGTTATCAAATATGTTTCTTGTCTTCCTCTATTGAGGCATTTCTCAGATAATTTGATCTGAAAAAAAGCATGGTATATTATAAAGATTCACTTTACCTCAGGTGCTGCATGTATGTTAATCCAAATATACATATAACTAAAATAATTGCTTCAAGGCATTTATTCTTTTATTAATAAAACCATATTAAAATTCTGTATTTTCTTCTTTTGTAATGTCCCCATGTCCATGTGTCACGTCGTATTTAGCTCAATTAAATTTAAGTTAAGATGTACAGTCTTGAATTAGCAATAAACTTTCAAATACACATTAGCAAACATACAGGGTGTTACTATGACGCTTTCAAGAATATACGGAAATGCTGATGATTTCCAAACAGGTGAATAAGAAAATTGTAGAAAATTTTTTTAACATGTAACATTTTTCAATTTTAGAATTTTTTTAACTATTTAAGAACTATGGAAAAATCACAAGCATTGTGCTGTCTTTTTTCGGAAGCGTACCACCCTGTACCATTTGAGGCTTAACGCGTTGTCGTTGCTTGTTAAAGGGGTGGCGGCGGAGACTTCCGCCCGGTCATACACTACCGAGATCTGGACGCGCCGCGCGAACATGACGAGTTCCTTTGATTCAAGCACAAGTGGAAACCCGACGGGAATCTATGGGCTGGTGCTGACTGGCGGCACGGCAGGGCATGGAAACGTATGACATCCTTAAATGCAAGCGCACATTGACGAAAATTGGGCATAATACGTTAGGCACGCCGAAACATACCAACGCGATATCATTATCTTCCGTCTAGTCTTTATTTCTTCTGTGTTCCGTGGCCAGTGGAATAATTTTATCATCATCATATAAATTAAAATTTTATTTTATACAATTAAGTTGTATTTCTATGCGTCACAAAATTCCATGCCGTGCCGTCAGTAGGCGCAAGCTTTTGCATTAACATTGCCGATGTGCTGCCAGTATTTTATAAAGGTCTCAAACTTTGATACATTGTGTATTGTTTGCAAAAAATGTAGTGTATGTAATCTTATGGTGATAGTCTATTGTAGATAAATAAATTGTTTGAAATTGAACAACACTATTTTGATAATTTTTCATTATTTGCCACCAGCGACAGGGAAACCTAGTGCGAGGGTGTGAGTGTGTGAGCGTTTGTATTATAAGAGTAGGGTCGAATAATGGGTCACCTGATTTTGTACTGGTCATCATTTTAATGGACCAACTTTCAGTTAGCTTTTATATTATTGGTGAATGTAAACAAAATTTACAATTTAGTCATGTTTCTTTTCGTATGAAATTATAAAATTAATGTAATTTAAAATTTGGATATACACAAATTAAAAATTATATTGGTAATAATACGAATTTTATGAGTCTATTACCTCCGTGTAGAGAGTATGAGTTGTAAAAGTTAATTATATACCTAACGATACATCTTTTTAATAAGAATGATTGATTTAAAGTATAGTGAATTTTAACGAAGCATTATTTCTCGTAAGAGTTCTAGGAGTGTATTCTTAGTAGGTAGGTGCCTTAATAACGGGTTAGTATAATTTGTGTTCAGATTTTTTCAAAATAATTTTAACTATATTCAACAACAAAATCTTAAAAATATTTGTAACAATGATACGATCTTATTGAAATGTTAATTTATGAATGTAATATGACTCGAGGGTTTTAAAATGGTATTTTTTGCTCCATCAATTTTGACGGTGATTTTTATAGATTCGTCACGGTGAATAGCGTCACCCATCTCATGCTGGCCCATTGTCCCGTGCTAAGTCAGTTATAGCTTGGCTTGATTTTGTGTAAGCTGATTACCTTTAATAGGTACATATATTACCTTATAAGCATGTTTACAACGCCTTTCAAACTGGAATGCGGTCAAAAGTTGCAATAAAACAATTTTTGTTTGGCTCAAACCAGCTAACAGTTCTTTGTGCCGCCTGACGAAAATTGGTCACCGACGTCTTTGGTTACGGGCAACATCAACGGGTTGTCAGCTTATTGGAATGGTGTAACGGGAATCAAGTATATTTAATATACGGACGTCACCAACGTTGAAGTTTACAAAGTATGAGAATTTTATACTTTTTTATTATAAGAGTAGTAAACGAACGTGCAGTTCTCCTGGTGTTATATGACTACAGCAGCACATGACAACTGTAACCCGCCTCAAAAAGAATGAATGTCTTGTGTGAGGCTGATCATATCTGAGTTGCAATTCTTGAGTTGGTTGCCCCATATATACTTGCGGACACCCATACCTTTCAAACCGAAACACTACATTTCAGAATTGCTTCATAGTAGAAATGGGTGTGATGGTGGTATTGAC